>JAADXJ010000086.1:0-47236 GCA_023337735.1 Pythium biforme | reverse complement strand
GGTCGAGCTTGGACTG
The DNA here is from genome assembly GCA_023337735.1 of Pythium biforme. NCBI lineage: Eukaryota > Oomycota > Peronosporomycetes > Pythiales > Pythiaceae > Pythium > Pythium biforme. Next base: position 47,220 of record JAADXJ010000086.1, on the reverse strand, counting down.
CCAGTGGTCTTTGAGCTTGTCGAACTCACTCTGCTGGCGCTCGAGCACCTCGACGCGCCGCTCGCGCAGCGCCAGCTCTTGCCGCGCGCACGCGTGGAGCTCGTTCACGAGCTGCGTCTCGCGCACCTGGATCACGGGCGCTAGCGCGTCGTCGAAGAACGCCGCCATCTCGCGTTCCAGCCAGGGCGGCAAAGTTGCCGTTGCACTTGCCGCTACCGTACATGTTGGTACTGTACGACTAGTTGTAGGCGTCGTCAATGCTGTTGGTGTTCGCGCAATTGTTGGCGTTGGACTCTGGTATGACACGTTGGCGCGTGCACTCTCAGCGCACACTGCGTCATGTCGCGCAGCTGCGCCCTGTGGGTTCTGTGTGGCCGCCAACAAAGCCAACGAAGAAGAGGTTGAAGTTGCACTTTGCGGAACCAGCAACGGGGATGGGGGCGAAGGCACCGGACTTGCACTGGCGAGCAGCTCTGTGACCACTTCGCCCCGACTCGCAGGTGGTTCAGTGTTGGGAGAGGCCCGCGGCCGCGAAACCGTTCTGAAGCGAAGTTCCATGCACGGCGCATCCTCTGCTCCGACCGTGTTCTGGCGTGGTGGGGACCAATTGGCGCCGCCGGCCGTGGTCGCACGCCGGCGATCGGTGGATGGGGGCGCGGCAGCGGATGGGGGAGCGTCCACGGTGGACGCGGATACGTTGTTGTTGATGCCGGTGGACGACGGAGAGGTGAGCTGCTCTTGGGCCAGCCGCGACGACCATCCTGCGACGCGCACACGTAGCTCCTCGTACGCAAGGAACAGATCCGTCGTGCGCACCTTCTCGGCCGCGAGCTGCGGCGCTTGCGTGGTGAATTTCGTCACGGTGGCGTGGGCATTATTCCCTGGTGCGCGCACGGCGCTGTCGCCCGTCGCATGGGACGGGAAAGGCGGCGCTGTCGAGATCAACGACGACGAGGGTGACGCCATGGCGGCGGAAGTTGATGCTGTTGATCGCGCCACCTGCACGCGGGGATGGTGCATGGCCGATCCGCGCGGACACGGTCTTCGTTTCGCTGCCACTTCCCATCCTACTCTTTCGACTTTGTTCCAACAGCCAGCGTAACCTTTCTCTACGGAACAAGTGTACCCTCGGGCGGTTTTAGGAGAGACATGCGTCGTTGTTACATCGTGACGCCGCGTCACAGAAAAAGCATCTACTTGTGTCGACACTCCGCATTTTGGATAAGCTTGGCGAACGGGGCCAAAAGATTCGGAATCTGATGGATTTCTTGGCTCACAAACATCCCAAGTTGGGATGGGATTCCCAACCCACAACCGGACACCCGCTCAGTGCATGAAAATTGACGGAGCCGGCGTGGATCCAATCCGGATCCATCTCATCCACGGTGCTCACTGGCCTGAATTTCAGGCTGAAGCCTCCAGGAACCAATGGTTCTCGGACGCTGTCACGCGCCGCGCGACGCTTTGCGTTTTGAGTTTGCACTGTCGTTGATGAACGCTGCACACTTGCGTGCCACAGTGTTAGGTAGTTGCAGTTCCCATATCCTGAAGAGTCATGCGCGAATCTTCCGTCCAGCCTTCGCAGCTCAACTCTGGCCCGGCAGGCGACAAGATCCATTCGATCCAGAGCAAAAGAATCTTCCGCCTGTGCAGGGCTCTCGACTGACGCCATAGCTACACGCCGCCGGAGGGTTTCATCGCGAGCTACGTCGTGCGAGTGGAGCACGGCGGAAAGACGCTTTCGTCCTCTCGCGCTGGAGATCCGTTGATGAGTTGGGTGGTGGAGATCCAGTGAAAGGTTGCAAGAAAGATATCAAACGTTTGTGGGTGGGTGGCAGTCTCACTGATCCATTGGTTCGCAGCGCCTTGCATTATCCAATTTGTACGGGGCATTGGTGAGACTCTCACCGACTCTCACCAATACCCCAGACGACGAGACTCTCACCAATGCCCCAGACAAATGGGATATTGCACGGCGCTGCGAACCAACGGATCTGATCGAGTGGCAGGTTGGAACCCAGACACTGGACCGCGCGTAACGCGCGTGCCCATCGCGGCCATTTGGACTGGCGCCGCGGCACGTAAGTGAAACGCGACGAAGTCGCGGGATGCCCATCATGTCAAACTGGGCCGAAGTAACCTGGCTATAATGGGGGTTCCGACAGTACCATACCCTTTTCACGTTGTAACCCGTCGTGTCACTGCTTGGGTTTCCTCCTTGGTTAGCCAATGACTTCGCTTCCAAGCGTTGCGTGCTACGGATGCTACACCACGTCGCTTGGTCTTTGATGACGGTTGACGAGCGGCGCGTGCCGGTGCCACATGGACCCGTATGTGTGATCACCAGGCTGTCGTCTCTGCCGCTCTCAAGCATTCCATTTTGCGTGCCTATGTTTCTGGAAGAAGCTCGAGGCCCCCGGAGCTGGATGCTCGTCCGGTTGGTTGTTGGAATTTGGTTCGGGGTCGTCGACATCCAAACCACGCAAGATTCTATTGGCGCCAGCCGTCGGGCCTTGCGGCCAATCATTGCTCTGGGTCGTGACGGGCTGGTGCAGACAACATACGGACTGTCCCAAAAGGCTACACCGACACAACAAGAACGTTCTCTTTTTGGTGATTGGCTGGCTGCGCAAACGCCAGGGGATTCGAAAAGCTAGAAAAAGGTCCAGCATGCATTTTTAGATGAATCAGGGCTAGGGGATCTGGCCCAAGAGCAGACGGCCCACTCCACAAGAACTCAAGGAACTGACTGCGACGGCTCCAAAGGAAAGCAGACGAACGCCGGTGGCACCGGGAGTGATGGTTAGGATTGCGATTGTGCTTCCGGCACATGGACTGCGTGTGGGGCTGCGCAAGTGCAACAAGCTCCCCAAGCGGCCCACTCGTTGTTCATTCTCGAAATTACCCGCAACAGCGCACGTCCAAGGCACAGGCCGACGCCACCGCAAACACACACAGCCTTCATGTCATTCTCCAGTTGGATGACCGAGCTGCGCACGCAGGAACAGCAGCAGCAACACCAACTCGCGATGGGCGCGTCCTCGAGCCTCGCGTCCTCGTGGGCCGAGACCGACTGCGATTCGGACTCGGACAACGAGTTTGGCAACTATGTGTTCTTCGGCAACAACAAGGCGCGTAAGTGCACCGCGCGTAAGCTCACAGCGCAGCGTACGGCGCCGATCTCGATTCCTCAACCCACGCACCTGACCCACGCGCGGTCCTCGTTCGAATTCTTTGAGTCGCCATTGCAGCACCCACACGGCGTGGAGGACTACGGCTGCCGTGACTCGACGGGCGCTATGGACATCAACGAAGAAGACCTCATGCTGTTCGGAAACCTCGCTTACTTCCGGACACAGCACGGCGCCAAGTCGGGTCTGGACTACTGCCAGCGAACACCCACACCAATCAGCACGCACTCGTCGGTGGAAGACGACCAAATTTTTGACATGGAGATGTAAGCAACGAATGCGATAGTACCATAGACATAGAGGAACGCACATGACAACCATTATCAGCCATAATATCACAAGAATTGTATTTATCCAACCTCTTTACTCGCTCCGTTTCCATCCGTCAAATCAGGCCGCCCATGGCGCCGAGATCAACAGAACGATGACGCTTCATGAAGGCCGTACAGTATGGCATTCATGCCGTACTGTACTATCCATGATCGGAAATGGATGGTAAAATCCATCATCAGAGATGGCTGGTAAAAATCCGGCGTAGACGGGCGAGCACAGCGTATCTACTGCGACAAGCGTACCCTCGCGACATTTTCGGAAGCGTCGCCTCCACGCTGGAGCCCACACATAATATAATATTGCTCGGGCTCGGATGCTGGCAAACGGAGCCGAATATCTTACACCAGTTTTGCGACACCACCATGCATACATTTCCGCGACAAGGAGCGCGGGACCCCCGAGCGGCATGGACTACGGCCTCCATGGGCGACGCTGCGGCGGGGACATGAGTGCAGTGTGTTGCTCGTGCATGAGAGAGGTGCCATGACTATCCATGGCACTCGTGCGCTGTTGAGAGAGGCGTCTTGATGATCGATCGCGCGCTCCTCTGCACAGCAGATCTGTTTACTCTTACACAACCGCTGGCCACAGCCCATGGTGCCGCCGCAGGCTTCAACCCGGGACGCGGCGTTCACCAATGACTGCAGCATGAGGGACGCGGCGACGGGCGGTTTAGTACTCGTCGTAGTGGCAAGGGAGATCGGCGATCTTGTTGCCACGCGGGACGCGGGGCGTTCTTGTTTCCAATAAACATCCACGAGCCGTGTGACCATGCACGCAGTCGTCGGTCTGGTCGCGACTCGGAAGAGTACGCTGGCAATGCCATCTCTCCCGTACACACCCAGGTCCCTCCAACGATTCTCGTCCAGATCGCATGGCACCAGCACCCAAGTCGGGTCGTAATGTCTACCCAGGCCGGCTGGGAAATCGGGTCCGACGGCCGTCCGGTCCGTGGGTCGGCTCATTGCCGCCGATGCAAAGATTCGCAGCAGCACCTTCCGCGGCGGTGTCACAGATGCTGCAACTGCTGCAGGGGTGCTGGTTCCAGAAGGTTCAAGTCGAATCTACTGGTTCCTGTATGCCGTCCTGCTAAAAACTGCCCTGTCCACCTCATACCGATACTGGTATTCAGTACAATACGGGCTTGTATTGAAGGCAGTCCTTTTTTTCGTCAGACCAGTCGGTTGTGGAAAAATGAACAACAGTGGGACTGGCTTCTGGAAACGCGCGCACCACGGCGGAGCGTTGGTTTGTTCGACGCATGATCCCGCACGCGTCTGTCTCGTGTGTCCCTGGTGCCGAGAGCCAATCACACGCGGCCATTCAGTCACGGGACTGGAAGGTTCAACCTGTGTTGTTGGATTGTGGTTTTTTTACGCACACCAACTGCCGCAGGCGTGCGCGGGCCTGCGGGCAAAAGAATCCCGAGGGAACGACCGGGAATCTCACACAGGCCCGATGATCGGACCAGTTTTTGTCCACCGGTTTTTATCTGTACCCACCAACACAGGTTTGGGCGCCCAGCGACCACCCAGCCGCCGTCGCCGGATTCGGCTTGTTGGTTTGTTGGATTCGATCCGACGTCGGCGTCCGCAGCCAACTCATTCCCCAATTGACAAGACCCCACCAGCACGTCCACACCAACACCCACATCACCAACAATGGAGTGGATCCGCACTGTGCACTGCGAGCTTGATGCCTCCAAGACCTACGGCAACAACATGAGCAGCTACGGCTGCAGCACCAACCCGGCGAGCTGGACCTCAGAGGAGGACGATACGGAGAGCGAGTCGGAGCAGAGCTTCCGCAGCTTTGACTGCCGGAGAAAGAAGACTTGCGCGATGCGCCAGAAGATCCGCGCGCTCTCGCAGCCGGCCGCGCCCGTCATGATCCCCGCGCGTACCCACGACTTTGGCTGGTGTGATCACGACGACATGCGCACGCAGAGCCCCACGTGCCCATGTGGCAACGACTGCGACGACTTCTTCGGCAGCGACGCGCAGTCCCCCGCTGCGGCTTCGTGGTCGCCCAGCGCGATTGAGATGCCACGCGAAGATTCCAGCGACGAGTTCATGTTCGAGCTGGAAATGTGAGCTCTGTCTCGCCAGCGCCAGAGGAAGCACCCCCATTTTTATTATTGTTCGAGTGTCGTATCGATCCCGCCGTCGTCGGCGCGGTAGTCTTTCACGAATCTACATATTTATCCCAATCAAATAGAACCCTCGTATCTTGGATTCCATCCATGAAAATCATGCACTCGCCTCTCGCCTTCAGTCTTCCTTGTTTTATACTCTTTGATTAACCCAAGGGCGCATTTGACGATGAACGCATCCCTACGCTAGGATGATATCCATTGGCCCCAGATCACCCACAGGTCGTCGATCCTTTCCGTCATGCGTGGGCGTATCACATGCGGTACAGTACAGGAGTCTTGACGCGGCCCAGAACAGGAGGGGGCCTCGCACGCACGTGATTCCCGCCCAAGGTTCAACTTCGGCGGCTCTGGTTACACGGTTACTCTTGGTATGAGAGGGCAAGCATAACCGTGTGTGTCACTGAATTGAGGGCGATCACACAGTCAGTATCGTGAAAGGGCGCTTCCACCTCGGTCCGGCATGGCAACATGCCATGGGCTCGAAGCACCGCCACAAGAGCAAGCCTGCGCGACGCAACCACGCACAACCGGAAGCCACTGCGATCGCACAAGCGCACCCAATACCTCCTCATGATGGTGGTGCTAAGGGAGAGGCAGCGCTCGTTCCGGTGGCGGGTGTACAGCCGACGACGAGCGAGACCCAGAAAGGAGACGCTGACACGAAAGATGATCCTGCGCCAACCGATGGCGGCGAAGATGTCGTTGCTAACAAAGCACATGCCTCGGATGGAGTGACAACAACGAATGAAGAGGCGGACCCACCGCCTCTTTCCCCGCAAGAGGCTAGGCAAGTGCTCGAGAGGCTCTTCGTGGCCATGCTCGCTGCAGGGATGTCGCCAACGCAAGTGTCGACCTGCGCCGACCCCGTCGTGCTCACCACAATTGAGGAGGAGCTCGAAACACAAGACAGAGACAATACGATGGAACTGTCGGTAATCCAGCGCTGCGCGATTCGAGTTGTCACGACGGCAAATGATGGAAGTGTAAGAGTCGCAGCGCTGCGGGAGCTGGCCAGCGCCGTGACCTTCCGCGTCGAGATGCTCGAGTTCCAGATTCGCCAGGCCATCCTCGATCGCGCGGGCACCAAGTCGCGCGGCAAAGTGGACGTACAGCGCGTACTCGCCAAGATCGCATCGTCGCTTCCAGGTGACGCCGAGCACATCACAGCGAAGCAGTTTGAGAGCTTGCTGGAAGAGAAACTGGGGGTCACCGCTGGAAGCAGCATGCTGTCAAAAGTAGTCTTCGCGCGGATCGTTGGTCACCAGTTTGTACACACTCTTCCCAAGATTCTGACAAGCGCACGATCAGCTTTCTTCACGGCGCTGGACACGTTTGTGGTGGATAAACCGCTCTCACTAGACTCGGTCGAGGGCCAGCTACGCCATCTCGTAGCGAACCATGCCGATCTGAGCGCAAGTTTCCGAGCACTCGACACCGATGGCTCGGGGTCCATCTCGCTGGACGAGTTCGTGGCCTTTTTACAGCGAGAGGCGCACATGCACTATCCACGCGGCGTGTTGGCTGCGTTCATTCGTCGGTTCGATTTGGATGGAGATGGATCGCTCAGCTACGACGAGTTTGTCGCGTTTGTGAGCCCCAAGCAGTTTGGCATACAAGTGTTGACTCCGTTTGGGATGTTTTACCAGGCCACCGATCGCCACGAATTGATGGGTGATGTCGTGGCCAAGATCAAGACCAGGATGTTCTGGATGCAGCACAACGATCTCTTCGCGACCTCGACACAGCCAGTCTACAAGCCGCCGCTGAAACTCAAAGTCACGGACCATTTCATTCTCACGCATCACTACGGAACGCTTCGGCTACAGTACAAGGCTAGCGATTCCATCGCCAAGGTGCTCAAGAATGGCGAGATGGTCGTCTTGGTGCAAGAGCCCGGCGTGAACAGCACCATCAACACCAGCATAGAGCAGCTTCCGCCGTTTGAATACCGCCTCAAGCCAAACGTAAAGCGCAGTATCCCTCTACTGCTGAGTTGGTCACTACGCGACATCCCGGGTGACCAAACCGCACCAACCAAGCCCGCCGCGCCCCCGAAGCTCACCATCAAGGCAAGGCGTCTAAACCGCGACTCGAACGCTGCTGCTGGTAATACTTTCGGTGACGATGACGGCACCTCGGTGCCATCGGGGAGGACCGATGCGACAAGTCGGCGTTCGACTTCTTCGTCATGGAGGGCCGAGTGTCCATCCGCACACGTTGGACGAAGAATCGCTGCGAAGTCGCGAGCAAGTCGTCCGCTGCTTTCGCCTCAAGAAAGTGATGAAGACACAGAGAATATGTGTTCACAGAAAGGAACATTGGAAACACAGGTGCAGGCAGCTGCCGACTTGCCCTGCGCTATCGAGGCGGTCGCGCTGTCGCCTCAAGCATCCTCGTCGAGCTACGAGTTTTACGAGCTCGACCATCTGACCGACGAAGACGAAGACTATCCAGAGAGCCGAGGCGAAGACTCTGAACGCGAGAACGAAGATGCCTTTGGCCATGACTCAGCTGCCGGCGACGAGAGTGGTCCTCCTGGTTCTGTATTCTGTGTTGAAGATGCAAACGGTGACTGGGACGAGGACGCACCACCTCCACCTTATGACGGTTGAAATACAGTCCTAAACATGCTTTTGAGAATCTGCATCCCTGTTTCCAATCACCATGGTATGTAAAGGGTTTCCCGTACTCCTTCTCAAAGGGAAACGGTCAACATTGACCAACATATACAGTGCTACATAGACACCAAACATAATTGGGCGCGGGTAGCGTCGGAACACTCAGGTGCAGGCGACGCAGAAAAACGGCTGGCACGACCACGGTCACGGCGCGCACACGCACTCCTCGGTGCGGCCACGACTGCCGCCACGATGGCGGCACGGAAACGTCGACTCGAGCTCGGCTGCATCTCGACACAGCTAGCACCGCCACGATCATGACGCCCCGCACAGCGCAGCACCAAGCACCCAATGTTCCCCACGAAGGACATCGGAGGATGGCGCGTTGCTGCTTGGCGCGGCCACGACTGCCGACTCAAGGGCGGCGCAGGCGACGACTCGAGCTCGGCTGCATTCTCGACGCGGCTGGCACGACCACGATCATGGCGCTCTCGACTTGGTGTGGACAATCGATGGCGATGTGAGGTGCTCCTTGGGCTTGGTGGTCTGGAAGGATGTGCTTCGGTGGCAGGGTTCTGATTGTTTAAGATACACCAGTTGCCGGCCTTGTCGCAAGAAGCTGCGATGGAGTATCCTCGGCTGTGTGTTGATCAGATGCTAGACAGCGACTGTCCGCGTCGTGGCACACTCGCCGCGTCCCGTCCGCGACGAGACTTGGGTCTCGTGTCCCATCCACAGCGCTTGAAGTTTGATCCAATGCAGTCTTCACCACTTCCAAGTATGCAAATAGAGTAGACGACACCATTTCATTTTAGGAGTGGACCACATTCTAGGTGCACTATTGTATTGCTCGGGCTCGGACGGTGGCACACAAAGCCGAAGATCTTACTCCAGTTCTGCGACACCACCAAGCATACAGTACCGCCCCACCTTCTCTCGTTCTCGTCGTGTCGCAAGTCGAATGCCGAGGCCGTGAGCCGCGAGGCTGCGAACTCCGCGTCTCTCATCGCCCACCGTACAATCACAAGCACGAACGAACATGCACACGACCGAACTCCCACGCTCCGCGGCCGATATCCCGGTCGAGGTATATACGCAGCCAGAGCAGAGTCATGCAGATGAGGCCACCAAAACCACGCCCGGTGTGTCTGTAGGAACTGAAGACTCCGCGCCTCCAGGGCTGGCGCTACCGCCCAAGATGTGTGTCGTGTGCCAGCAAGTCATCGAGTACCATGCCGCTGTGAAGAAGCTGGTATGCAGCCACCTGTGCCACGCTGACTGTGCCGACCGCTGGATGCGGTCGGAGCTCCACTGCCCGCTCTGTAAGAACCAAGTGCTATTCCCGATGGCGTTGCCCACGATCCACAGCGGGGTGGTGCCACCAACGCGCGTGGACGGTTCGCCGACTGCGACGCGAACTGTGCCGATCGATGGCACGGATGCGCGTCACTACGGCATTTGCCGTGACTGCCAGCAAGTGTTTTATCGGAACCCGGCGGTGGTCAAGCCCGAGACCAACGCGTACTACCGCTGCCCCAACTGCCGGTCGTTTGACGTCATCGACATGCTCCGCGCGAGCTGCTCCCTGCAGTAGAGTAGCCAGTCTACTTTCCATTCGATGCAACGGCGTCTGCACCCTTCATTTATTGCAAACTTCAAATTATTTTACGCGTTCTTGGCGCCGATTTCCTGTTGAACTTTGTGTAACGCGTCGACGATGGCCGTGAGCTTCGGCTGTGTGAAGTGGATGTACTTGCAGCGCGCGTTATACTCAGTACAGCCTTGGTGCGCATCCCAGTAGAGCACTACGCGTTTGGGAACAAACGCATAGAGGAGATCGAGCGGAAGAAGTCGTCGATACCGCTTCCGATGAAGGAAGCTGGCGACTTGGGCCCAGCGCTGCGTCGACTGTGAGGCATGCGATGACGTACACAACAGTGCAATGCTGAAGGGCTCAAAGATGCGGTGGCCCCAAAAGTGCTGCACGTGAGCGAGCTCCAGCGGTTCTCGTGGTTCGCCATCGGTCAGCAACTGCTCGGTCCGTAGCAGTTGTGCCGTGATGTACTCCTCATCATAGACCACGTCGCTCTCTGCAATGCACAAGACGCGATAGCTTCTGCTGTCGGCCGACGGTTGCCACACACGACGCAGGAACTCGTAGCGAAAGACGTCCGAGGCCCACACGTCGATCGATGGATCGATCTCGAGACGCTGGGTGCTCACGGTTCCGTTGTTGAGGTGACCGTGGATTGCCTCAATGTCGTCGGTGTAGGCAAGGTTTGGGCTGTACATGCGGAAGAACGTCACGCTTGGTTGGGTCTTGTTCAGTGTCAGCGCGGGCAATTCAAAGTCGACAACGATGTGCTCTATCTCGAACTGCTGAAGGATTTGGAGAAGATACCCGGCGACCAAGATGCCACAGCCGGTCACTACCCACGAACGAAGCGACTGGGCGCCCACTTGTGCGAGTAGTTTCGATTGCTTGCGCACTGTGAGAGCCACGGTGGTCACGGCTAGCGCGATAAAGTAGAGCACGAATGGCGGATCCAGAACGAGCGCCATGGCGATCATGCCAGCCACGAACGATGCCATTTCTGTGTGAGAGACCCACACACTTGCTCCATAAGCGTCCGATTGACTGTAGCCGCGATGTCGTGTCTTGGAGACATCTTCGAGGTCGATGTCGAAGGCACCATCATCGGCAGTGCTGCCACTGGCATCGGTGTTGTTCATCTTCAACTTCGGCTCCGACGACGCTGGCGCCACGATCCCACGGCCCACGCGTGGGCTCAGCATGTTAGTCATTGCGTGGACTCACAAACCTTACTCAGCAAGTTCGAAGCGAGAATAAGCACAACACGCGTGCCATGGCATGCCATGGCATGCCACCAGCGCGCCCAGGTCAAGTGCGTTTCGCCGTTGCCATCCATGGGGTAATGTAGCCATCGTCTCACACGACTCTGTCCTATTTCTGGCTGCTGAACTTGCTGAACTTGGGATTTGTACGTCTTCTGAAGTAATGTAGTCCACCCTAACGTGATGTTGTGAATGTCAGTCCATCGCGGGAGATGTGTGGTGCCCAGTTGGGGATTTCCAAATAGTGACCTGTTCGCTTTGAGAGAACTTGAAGCGATCGATGGCAACGCCGGCGAGGAGACGGCCCATGGGGCCGCGCAAGAAGAACCCGGCGGGCGGATCGCACACGATCGTGAACGTCACGCTCGGCGAAAACGACTGGCTCGGTCCGTCTTTCTGTCTGTGCTGGTTGGCGAGGCGCGGAATGGACGAAAGCGACCGACTGACGCTGACAGCGCTGTGTTTGTAGATGTCATGGACAGTGAAGGCACGTGGAATGTCGCGCAAATCGTCCGACTCGTGGATGGGAAAGACGTACATCAGCACAATGAGATCGGTGTGCTCGGACTTGGGGTATTGATGGCGCGCTGTTGGTTCTGGAAGGTTGAAGTGAGATACGACGGGTGGGGGAACGAGTTCAACGAGATCGTGCCGCTCAACTGCGACCGAGTCGCACCATACCACACGTACACGTGGTCGGTCAAGTGCTGGGCAAAATACAAAAACTGGCCGTGGTGGCCGTCTATCGTACGTGGGGGAAAACGTGGATCTTGTGGATATGTGGTCTAAGTGGGAGTGTTTCTACTGCGTCACGTAGGTCACGATCCGGTCGCCGGGCAATCTGGCTGGGCAAACGTACCTTGAAAACGAAAACCGCCTTTTCGTCGATTTCTTGGATCGCAAGGACTTGACGAAGCGCTGTCGGTACGTCGTGACTGATGAGATCTCGTAAGGTCACAAATACTCAACGACCGATCCTTCTCGTTCCTCATCCCCAGCTGCTGGATCGAAATGTCCAAGCTTACCTCGTTCGAGGAGAAGTATGATGACCGCCGGAAGCGCACGACAGGCACCGAGTTTGAGGCCTCACTCGCAATGTCGCTCAAATCAACGGCGGGCGGCAAGTTCCCAGAGTTTGCAAAAGGGACGCTGCCCACGCAGTACAAGTCCCGTATTGCCGATCCTGTCAAGGAGATGAAGAAAAGGCTTGGGATGGATATGTGGGCCGGATCCTTCAGTACGAGCCGCGAGCGTCACCGTGCTGTCTACAGCTACAAGCCCACCGACAGCAGGGACGTGGTGGAGAATGAGGACGATGAAGACGATGATTTGTTGGTCCAGTTCGCGGCCGTATCAGACAAAGAAGACGACACACCCAAAAAGACCCGGGCGAAAGGCAAAGGCAAAGGTCGGTATCGCGCACATGCGAAACGCGATGTTTTGCGTTCTAACGGGTAGTTGCAACAGCGCCATCGAGACGGAAGGCGAGGAGAAATGCGACTGAAGGCAAGGGTCCGACATCGAGGCGTGCACAGGAGGGTACAGATCCAGTGGTCCAAATCCAAGGTAAGTTTGATCCATCGTGTAGTGCATAGTGACGCCGAGAGAGCTTCACGAAGTGAGTATGTTGTCACCCTCGTAGAATCGGCGCACATACTTGAAAGACCACACACCCAAGTTCCAGCGAGAGACACAGTGGAGCAGCCTTTGTATCTTCCTCCGATTGACGATCAACTTGATACTGGCGTCCCATCAGTGTTCATCGGTGGTGGTGAGTATCCTTCTGGCGCCCAGCGTGGGTCACAAACACCAGTGTTACCGCCCCCAGTCACTGAAGTGCCGCGTAAACGGAAGAGCCGAGAAAATTCCGCGTGTTTATCCGTTGACGCCGACGGTGGGACAGCGCAGACGGGAGGTAAGAGGAAAGCCGGCGGGGGTTGAAGCAACCAGGAAATGAGTTGTACATGGCAATAATGTGCGTTCGAATTTGTTGGTGCGGCTGATCTCGACTGATTATCTCGATGAGGCGCTGTCTGGACGAGGGGCAGCCGATACTTCTCCATGATGTTGCGGAAGATGATCACAACAACGACGACAAAAGCAACCTCAATCAGGGCGTCGAAGGTGCACCCCAACGAGCGGAATCCCGTGCCAGCGAACACGCACATGACAGTTCCCAACCACGCAAATCCATATCAGGCCCCGCGTGGAGGACTCCAACGGCAACAAGTGTACCGGTAGCCATGTTCGTCCGACAAAAAGATCGGGATTCTGTTTATGTAGTGTGACGTGATTGTCCACTTACGATCCGGATCATATGTCACTCTACCGCGGGAATTGGTCGTTTGAAAGAGTGAGTGCTTGTTGGTCAGACAGAGAGAAAACGCGCGAGCTGGCGAGGAGAAAGAAAAACAACAAAGGGAAACACAGCAAACATGGGGCCGCGCGTCAAGCCCAGCGCGGGCGGCGACTCGATCGTGGATGTGGTTCTGGATGTCGGGGACTGGCTCGGTGCGGCTCTTTCGCACTGGTTTTTTCTTCTTATTTTTCTCTCTCTTGTGGCCCAACGTGGACTGACCGGCGTCATCTATTCAGATGTCATGGACGCGGAAGGCACGTGGAACGTCGCGCAAGTGCTGCGCGTGGTGAACACCAAGGAGGTGCGGCCAAGCGCGTGGTTTCTGGCTGGCCAGGCAGCGATTTCCGTTTGATTGACGCCGTGGCGATGGACGGTGGCTGCGTAGGTTGAAGTGAAGTACGATGGGTGGGGCGCCGAGTACAATGAAGTTGTCCTGCTGAACAGCGATCGCGTTGCACCGTACCACACGTACACGTGGTCAGTCGTGTGTTGGGCAAAGTACAAGAACTGGCCGTGGTGGCCGTCTATCGTACGTCGCGGATTGTTTCCTGTTGGTGTGCATGGCAATGCGTACTAACGTCCGTCGTAGGTCACGATCCGGTCGCCGGGCACAGTGGCGGGGCAAAAGTATTTGGAGAACGAAAAGCGTTTGTTCGTGGACTTTATGGACGGCAAGGATATCACAAAGCGCTGCAGGTACGTTCACAGGCGCACATTAGGCCATTGTGATTTTCTTCGAACACGCGAATAATCGATTTATGTGGATGTCGGTGGATTTGCAAACCCAGGTGCTGGATCGAACAATCCAAGGTCCAGCCCTTCTCGAAACTCGAGGATGAACGCCGGAAACGATCGACAGGCTCCGACTTTGAAGCCTCGCTGGGCAGAGTGCATCTTTCCAGCGCGAGCAAGACCTTCCCAAAGTTTGCGAAAGGCACTTTGCCCGTGCAGTACCGATCCGAGATTGCCGCTGTGGCGAATGCGATGAGGAAAGAAATGGGCCTGAAACAGTGGGCGAGAGCCATCAACTCGAACAAAGAGCGGCATCGACGTGTCTACATGTACAAGCTCGCCGACGGTATGGCCCTGACCGATGATGAGGAAGACGATGGTGATGAAGGTCAAGTCGTTCAGTTTGCGGATCTGTCGGATGGCGATAACGACGTGCCGAAGAAGCCTCGAGCGGCGTCCAAAGCAAAAGGTATTCGATGGGAGTGCGTACGCCGATTACGCTCTCTGTGGACGCTAATGGCTGGAATGATGTGCTGTGCGTAGCTCTAGCAAAAAACAAGTCGGTGAAAAAGGAGCCTTCTAGCAAGAGCCCAAAATCAAAACAGGCGACAAACCTTGCAGATTCGGTGGTGAAGATCGAAGGTGCAGAATAGGAATAGTAAATATCTGGATGTGGAACGGCGAGACACCCTGACGACGTGAGTATGTTCCTGTAGACTCTGCAGACATTATTGAGGGACCTCATGCTCCAAGCCCGAAGCGAGAGCCGGAAGCGCAGCCTCTATACCTGCCTCCACTGGATGAGCAAATTGGCGCTGGTGCCCCGCCGTCGGCCGATGAGGCTGCTGGACAGCATCCTCGTCCTCGGCGAGGCGCACAAACTTCAGTCTCATCGGCTCCGGCTGTTCAAGTTTCGCGTAAGCG
Organism: Pythium biforme; assembly: GCA_023337735.1. Lineage (NCBI taxonomy): Eukaryota > Oomycota > Peronosporomycetes > Pythiales > Pythiaceae > Pythium > Pythium biforme. The sequence continues at coordinate 32,052 of JAADXJ010000086.1, read as the reverse complement.
TAAGAGTCGAGAACCTTCAGAGAATTCGTCAATTGACGCGACTCAAGTGCTCGAGCCGGCTGCTGGACGCAACGAGCGTGGTATGTCAATGAATTGACACTGTATGTGGTGGAATATGCTGACTGTGAATTGTTGCTTTTTCGACACAGATACAATCGTGGACGACCATCTCGGAGATGGCGGTGACTATGTCTTTGAACCAGGAGCAACAACTGTGGAAGAAGACTCGCAAGAAACTATGCCTGCTGGGCCGCTTGCGTCAAGCAAAGATCCTGTACGTCATGACGTACGCGACCGAGCACTTGTCTTGGACATCAACGAGAATGACGACAGCGATGCTGAAAGCGACCTCGTCCCACTTGACCCAGTTGATGATGTGGGCGTCGAATCAGCCCTCGATGCAGCACGTACGTGGTTCAAGCAGCTCCTTCCCTCAACGCTTCGATCGCTTGCTGAGGCTTTGCTTCTTTGATTCCAGGCGTTGTACAGCCATGTCAAACGGAGGTCGTTGGAGCTCCAGCTTCCTCTCAACAAGTAACTTCCACCGAAAAACCCGAAGCGAATCACACAGCTGCGACTCAAGACTCTGTGACTAGCACAGTTGATGAGGCTCCTCACGAAGTTCAGAGGGTTGCAGCTGCGGTGATCCAACCCGAGGGTGCGCACTCTGTGGTGGAGAGTCTGTCGACTACATTACACGTGGATGTGGCGAAAGTGCCGCAGAAACCACCAAAATTGCCCCGCAAGTCATCAAAATCTCTCGCAGATGAGACCATCGCAGCGGCGCAGGCGGCTTTGGCGGAACTGGACCATAAGCCTGCACCGAGCAAGAAAATGCGTACTGGTACGTTGAGGTTTAAGCGTACCTCCGAAGATCCCGCGGATGGTAATGCTGGTTTTCTTGCTGCCAGACAAATCGGGGAAGTCTTCGAGTTCCGGTTCTGCAGCGAAGTCTGCGACCGTGACGAAGGCAAGGTGTGTCAAGGCTGCTGGAGTACCTTCAAAAGGCCCAGTGGACTCCGGCACGAACAGTGGTGTTTCGCCGACGTTGGTCACCAAGGAAGCGTGTGAACCCCAATCAGAAGCCATTGGGGCTGCACGTGATCAAGACAACCAGGGCACTACCCGTCGTTCGAGTATGAGAGCTGCAGCGGAGGGTGAGTACCGCCTTCAGTTCATGCTCCACGAATGTTTCTGGGCTGACGGTTTCTGTGATGCTGCGTCTTGGCCAGTTACCCCAGGCGACGGACAACGCAAGATAAAAGGCAAAACTCCTGTGTGGGTGTTGCCCCCTCCAAAGTTTGATCCCAGCTCCGTGTACGGCTCATCACCGCTATCGACAACTTCGATCTTGAGCGCACCGGTCTTTCCGCCTCCGTTCTCGTCTCTGTCGTTGTTCGGTTCAACTGTCGACTTTTCGATGTCGAAGTGGTTCAAACAAGACAAGTATCCGCATTATTTGTCCCAGTAGTTACTCAATTTATGAGGCGTCGCCTTGTGAACAGCTTCGTACAACACAAGGTCAGTCAGACCTTAGCGGTCCCAACGATCAATATTTATCGTTTGATTTATTTTTGACGCTGCGCTCATCACGACCAATAACTCGAGTGCTTCTATTTCGATGGTACGATTGACGCGAAGATGAACTGGGCAGAGCATGGCGTCGACAGCGACGGCGACTCCGGAGACGAGCGCGTACCACGGCCAATGTACGCGGCACGACCCCCGCCACTGGTGCAGCCGCTTCAGCTGTCGTCATTGTCGGAGAGAACTATCAAGAAGTACGGCGCTCCAGACCTCGCGCACGAATGGGTCGCGCTTTTCCAAACGATCGGTGGTGGTCACTACGAGCGCTCAGCTACAAACCGGAGTCTGAAGACGTCCATGAAGATGAATGTGCCCGAGACGATCTTCCTCAGTCCAACAGGGTGTGTGCATGTGGATGTGCTCATCGCTTCGCTTTGGGATTTGCTCATTATGTGATGTGAACGATTCAGGCAGCCGAGCGTATGGTACAGGACGTCGTCATCCAAGCGTGTGAAGGCGAGGCACCTTGCGGTAAGGACTACCCAACTGTCCAGGTTGCAAAGGGTTCAAATCGCTCTTAACTTGTGGGTTGTCGCGCAGCACGTGACGCCGCGATCAGTGTTCGAATCATTGCAGCCAAAACCGACAGAACACGACCGTCCGTGCGCGATCGTATACAAAGGATTCGAAACCCAAGTGCTTGATGCCGAGCAGCTCCAGGTGAGTTGAATGAAGTCCGCATTGGGAGCGGTTTTTGTTCGACTCGTATCGTGACATGCGTGGACAGGGATTTGCCTTCCAGATGGAGCACGCGTGTATCCGCATCCCGGCAAGGGGGCGTTTCGGGAATGGTGACGATGATAGCGGTGACGATTCGCCCCTGGAAGACGATAGAAGCGACTTCGCCGGGAGCAAAAGCGCGCGGTCCATTCTTGAGGACGATGCCACTGCGTTTTGTTTACAACAGTTTGTTGAGCGAGCGCATGATGTGAGCTACCTCTGCCTGTGGCGACAGCACGTTGTGGAAGTTGTGCCTCACACGACATGCCATGGCACGGCAAGTGATCCGAAGAATACGCGAGTGAAGGCCACCGACGATCTTTTCCTCGTGAGGCGAAATGACGAAATGAAGGAACGGATGGCGGAACAGAGGGATTCCAGTGAGACCATCTCGATCAATGACAGCATCATGCTTGAGAGACTGGCACTGGATGGGGGGGATGCCAGTCGAGCGCGGAAGGTGCTTGAAGATATCGGCTTTGATGCTGACGCCGTCGTGCCCGTGCTCTTGCACATGAAGCTACTCACGTCGGAAATTGTCAGTCGCGTGAACCGAGCGTGCATGTCGTCGCGCCAAGTGCAAAGCCTTGCGTGCGAGTTTTTCCTGAGCCCGGACGGCGCATCCCAGACCCACGTTGGTATGGCCTACAACGTTTATTTCAGCGCCCTCGCTGGGATCCAGTGGCAAGGCAGTGCTGCCTCATGGGAGACGTTCCGTGAAGTCGACCGGATGTCTCAAAGTATCTACGAATTCGTATTGACTCACCCGCGAACCACGTCTCGTTCCCCTTCGCGCACAAAATGGTCGGACAGCCACGCAGACAACGCGATAGCGCGCTCGCGTGGAATCGAGAGTAACTTCGCGCTCTCCCTGTTCGACGAGTTGAACCCTCGTTTTCCGTCGGTACAGCCGCTATCCGTTGCTGAGAAGCAGTGGAAGAACAAGGCACCACTGCTACCTCCGCATGTGTCGCCTCGGTATGTCGACAGCGAGACCCCAAAGGTGTATCGTGATGGCCAGTTCCAGCCCATGCTCACGCCTCGGCAGTGCCATTCCGTCAACCGCCTGAACGCGACCGCGAGCAGTTTTGCTCGCGTTGATGCACCGCACCACCCACTGTCGAAGAAGCATGCCCTTGTCGAGCAGGAGCTGTGGCTACGCCAAGATGAAGAAAGGCTTGCGAGAGGTATCCCGCCGCGGTCGCCGATCAAAATGATCTCCTTGAAGCCACCCAGACGTGCTTTTACGACACCGCGGTCGCCACGCCACCGCCACAGTCTCATCAAAGAAGAGTTGGTGTGATATTGGTGATATATGCTCCAGTTGGGACCGCAAGATGCGCTATAGACAAACGGTCCCTGCGTCTTCCTCGCCCTGAATAAAGAGGGAAGGAGGTGTTTCCCCCGCGTGAGGGCTGCTCGCTCAGTCGTCATTCGTCAAGCAGTCTGATGTTTGCTTGCGTCGAAAGCCACTGAGCAGCCAGTTCTGGATCGACCACGGTTTACGAGACCCCCCGGCGGTATGGAGACCCTCGTCGCCCGCGCCGAAGCCAAGCCAGTGGCGTAGCGACGGTTGCGCGTGCTTCTCGTCGGAAATCCCCGTGTGCTCGTGGCGCGTTCCGGAAAGGCCTGCCGACGAACTCGAAAGCGGCTGCGGGTTTGCGGACTTGCGGCGCGACTTCGTGGTCGTCGACCGCGGCGACGACTCAACCGACGTGTCGCGTCTACTGTTGGGACTCCCCGTGACGGCCGCTTCGAGCTCTTGCATGAGCGACTGGCTCAGCAGTGATCTTCGCGGGCGCGAAGGTGGCAAGACCGGCGCCTGGAGCACTGGCTGTGGCTGCGAGGAGGCCATGAGCTGCGAGAGCGCCATGCGCTTGTGTGCTTTGGCGTGGAACGTGGTGCGCGGTGCGCGCATCTCGGGCGAGGCCGACCGCGAGGAGGACCGACGACCACCGTTGTGCGACTGCGTGTCCTCCTCCTCCTCGTCGTCGTAGTACTCGTAGTGAGCAAAGTCTTCGCCTTCGTCTTCGAAGTCATCGTCCTCGACATCTTCAAGGAACCGCGCCGAGCAGAATGAGAGAGAGAGAACACGCGAAGAGCCGAGACACGAGAACATACACAACAACACGCACACACACAAACACAAAACAGAATATCAACACGATGAACAACGCAGGAACATCGACGGAAAGGCAAAAACCACATTATGGCGGGAAGAAAAAGAGAGAAATGAAAGATATAGAACGCGCACCTCCGCCCACGGTGGCTGGGCCCTCGGATCTCCAACACACAGGGAGTAGACGGCCCACACGGAGGGAAGTGAAGAGCAGAGTGGAAGAAGCGGAATTGCCAGACCCGTACACAATAAAACAAAAAAGCAGCTAGCGAGAACCTTTGGCACGTCGAGGACGCATGTTGCGCCGCGACTCGTCTTCTGCGACGGGCTTGCGCTTGGCCGTGGTACGCGCGCTCCGCCGGCCGCGCGGCGACTCGGGCTCCTCGTCGGCGCCATCGTCGTCGTCTTCCTCGACCTCGTCGCCGGCATCGTGGTACTCGTCGTCGTCGGCAGCGTCCTTCGCCTCCGCGCCATCCTCCTCTACATCACAACCAACACACCCGTCGCACGCCCCGTATCGTTTAGCCCACACTCCTCCAAATCGTCTCGTTAGCTTGCTTCAACTCACCGTTTTCGTCGTCTTCGTCCGCAAAGTACTTGGGCTGCTTCTTTGGGTGTTTGCCCTTTGGCGGCCGGCCGCGGCCGCGCTTGACCGGAGGTGTCGACTCGATAATCTCCACGTCGTCATCGTCATCATCGTCTTCCTCCGCACTGGCGCCATCGGCACGCTTGCCCTTGGCACGCTTGGCCGCGCCCAGCAGCGCCCTGGCCGAGTCCTTGGCAAAGTCGTAGCCGTAGAGCACGCGGTAGCGGTTGCTGAAGATGCGGTAGGCCTCGAACCACTTGTCCTCGTCGCTGCCTGCGAGCGCGAGCTTGCGCGCCGCGAGCGGCTCGGCGTAGCGGCTCGAGAACTCGATGGGCAGCGTGCCGTTGCCGCTAAACAGCACGGGCGAGCCGCCGGCGATCGCGCGCTGCGTGCCTTCGACGTAAGCCGGGAAATTCTTGCCAATGTTCTTGGACGCGCGCTCGTCAAAGCCTTCCTGGAAGCTCGCAATGTTCTTCTTCTGCATCCAGCACCGCGAGCGCTTGCCTTCGTTGTACGAATCGAAAAATTCGACGTAGATCTTGGACTCGGCGTTGAGCGCGTCGGCTGCCGACTTGCGCGTGGGCGCGCGCAGCACGACAAACGCCGGCCACCAGGGCCACTTGGTCAGCTTGGCCCAGCACTTCTTGACCATCGTGAACATGTGCAGCGGCGCGAGGCGTTGCGCGGAAAGCGGGATCCACTCGTTGTACTCGTCGCCCCAGCCGTCGTACTTGATCTCGACCTAGTGGGTGGTTCGCACGCGAAGCGCTCCGAACCGTCAGCTTTCTACCACAAGAAAAGAACCATATCGACCGACGCACCATGTCCTCTTCGTCGCGGCTCATGTCCACGATCTGGCCCGTGTTCCAGATGCCTTCATTGTCGAGGATATCTACGCGACCCCAAACGCGTATCCACCCGCACAGACATCAGCCACATGCAACCAAACGGCCAAAGTAACGGCGCACACGCACCAACACGGAGATCGAGCTCCATGGGGATGGACGGGCGCTCCTCGTTGTCCGACATGATGGCGTCCGACGTGTGGCAGCGAGAAAGATGCCCGAGCGGTTTGAGCTTCCCGCGTTTTGGTTCGCCAACGGAACAGGAAGACGGCCAGTATTCGAGGCACCAACGTTTTTCAAACACGTCAGTCGAAAATGTCGAAAATGAGCGTGTCGATTAATTCTCGTTTGTCGAGAATTGCTGGACTTGGAAATTCACGATGCCATGGAGAGAAGACGACAACGACGAATGCTGTGGAGATACATGTCAGGTGTCATTCTTAGATACACAGCGATCGACTTCACTACCTAATTTATCTATCTATGCACTGCATCCTTCAGATGGCTGCGATGGGGATGATGGTGTGGGAGCTGGACCGGAAGGAGACGAGCGAGGCGCAGTCAAGGCCGTCGAGCAGATCGCGCGGGGACGCCACTGCGTCCTGCGAAGTGGGTTTGTCTATCCACACGTCCACCATCTCACTTGCTGGGTTGGGGTTGTTCGTATTATCATTCACTTGCTGTTTCCGCGTCTCCCAGTCGGCGTACCACTGGGCCGTCTCGTCAAGCAACGGGTAAAAGTACGGTTTGTGGATCTTCTTGACGCCCTTGTTGCGGCGATGCATGAGCGGCCCCTTCTTCTTCAGCTTTGTCGTCTCGGCGGGGCGAACGAATGAAACGAGATACGCGAACAGTGACAGATCGTCCGCTTGCACGGACCGCCGGCGCGTGGGTTTGAGTTCGAGCGAGTCGTCTTCCCCTGCCATCAGCGCAGCCGTCTCTGCGGCGGTGCGAACTCCACTGGCGCTCGCGATCTCGTCCTCGTCGTCCTCGTCTTCGCTATCGCCGCTCACCTGCACGGGCGCACTGAGACGGTACACAAATACCGATACGGCAAGCACCAGCAAGACGCAGCCGACGGCGATCAACGCGATGGCCACCATGGGTATGTGCAGCTCGCGGACGAAGAGCGTTGGTGGGGTCACAGGAAGGACAGATTGCGCTGGCTTGGGCGCTCGCGCGTGGTATATCCGCTGAGTGAGGGCGCGAGGGACTGCTGCTTCTCTGGTTGCGATGGAGACAGCGAAGGACGACGACGAGCTGCCTGTCCTCGCCTAATGTCGTCGCGGCATATGGCCAGCAGCAGCAGCTCAATTGAGGTGCGAGACCTCCCACACTTCAGACCATCATTCTGCAGTGGTCCGAACCCACGCATCTCCGACAAAGTACGAAAACAGATCGAGAAATAACAATTTACAAATCTAGCCAAACCTCCACATCGCACTTTGTGCAGTCGCAACTCGTAAGTTCGCAGTCAGGTCTGGTTGTGTAATTCCCTGAAATAGGGGAGCTTGACCGTTGTGTTCTCCTCTTCGCGCTCCTCTTTTCCTCCTCCGTTCTGAACACGTGCACAACATAGGAGCTCTCCGCGTTCGCTTCCTCAGTCGCCAACTCCCTCGCCCGCCCGCTTCCGCTGCAGTTCCTGCTATTGCCCTCCTACTCCACTTGTCTACGATGTTCAGCTTCATCGCCGACAAGCTCAACGTGAAGAACCTGGGCGAGATGCTCGCGCCAACCTACACGCCCGAGCAGGAGCTCCACGCGTCCATTGAGGAAGGTCTCGAGGACAAGTTCATGCGCCTGCTGGACGAGCAGAACCTGTCGCCACACACGGCCAACGCCGCTGGCAACCAAGCCATCCACACGGCCGCGTACTACGGTCGCGTGCGCATCATCGAGACGCTGCTCTCGCGCGGTATCGACGTCAACGCGAACGGCCCGCGCGAGAACACCCCGCTCCACTTTGCAGCCTCGCAGGGGCACTTTGAGGCCGCCAAGTTCCTGGTCAACGCCGGCGCGAACCCGGCGACGCGCAACCGCAACGGCAAGACCGCGTACGACGTCGCCAAGGGCGATAGTCTGCGCCAGTACCTACTGCCGCTCCAGTTCCGCCACGAGGACCCGAACATTGCCAAGACCATGCTGCCGCCGGGTATCACGCCGTCCATGGACCCGCTCGCGCCGCGCCCAGACATCGCGCCGCCGCCTATGGTCGGTATGCCATACAACCATGCCGCGGCCCCAGGCCCGCCGCAGGCTGCGTTCAACCCGCTGTACGCGGCACCGACCCACTCGGCGATCCCACGCGGCCCCGCAGCGCGGATCAACCGCGGCGAGTACCGTCCCATCCAGGCCGACGGCTTTGGCACGAGCGTGGGCAACGAGCAACTCACGGCCAAGTACGGCAACACGCGCGAAGTCAAGGTCACGGCGCCGCCACCGCCACTTGGTGGTCCCTCGGCGGCTGCCGCGGGTCCGCCCGTTCCTACGACGGCGGACGGGTCGAACCCGTTCTCGGCCGCCGCGCGTGGCCCTCCCATGGCGGGCGGCTACACGGGCTACGGCAACGCGCCCGGCTCAGTCGGCCGCGTGGCGCCGCCGCAGTTCAAGATCTTCAACCCGAAGATCGTCTCGAACAATGCCGCGCCCGAGCTGGGCGCCGCGGCGCCGCAAGTGTACGGATACCCAGCGCAGCAGCAACAACAGAACGCACCGCCACCGCCGCCGCAGCAGCAGTACGCGCCGCGCGGTCCGTTCGGCGCGCCGCCCGTGGCCCACGGGCTCCAGGCCGTGCCGCTCGACGGCGACGAAGTCACATTATCCGCGTCCTCGGCCAACGTGCTGCAATAGAGAAAGCAAGCATCTGGCGTTTCCACCCCCGCTGTCTTCCCCTCCCTCCTCCCCATCAGATATGTCTTGATGTCTCCTCTGTTGCACGCGTAGTAAATCCACGCACGTGCAGCTGCATGTGCCACCAACGCACGAGCAGCTCCTCGAGGTTCGCTTATGTAGGTTACGCACAGTGTAACCGGCGATGAGCATCAGGAATACCTTACCAGCAGTTTCCGTAAATTACCATCCCAAGAAAGCGAAACTGAAGTGCCTTACTGCCACCTCTTTAGACTGACAAGGCGCTCTATTGAGGTTTCATTCGGACCTTACCACCAAACAGCGGGGAGATCCGCTCGCTCGCGTCACTTGTGGACCGGACCTCTTCGTCGTCGTCGCTGAGCCGACCACCCGCCTGTCGCCGCCACCGCCCGCCACAATGGCCGACAAGAAGCCGCTGCAGTCGCTGTCCTTCGAGGAGCTCTCGATCCTCAACGAGCGCAAGGAGGCCATCAAGAAGGACCACCTGGCCTACGTGGACGCCCACCCGGAGATCAAGACGCTGCTCAGCACGTTCATGGCCGCGCTGCTCGTCGAGAAGCCGCGCGACGTGCTCGCGTTCGCCAAGGACCACTTTGCCACCTACAAGCCCAACTTTGCCGAGGTAGAATACGCGAATGCCACGTTGTGAGCGGGGTCCGCGACGAGGGGGGCAAACGTCTCACCGCATGGTTACTGTTTGTAGTTGGAGCCGCTCGTGATCGCCGGGCCGTCGGGCGTGGGCAAAGGCACGCTCATCAACTTGCTGCTCAAGCAGTTTCCCGATACGTTCGGCTTCAGCGTGAGCCACACGACGCGCGCGCCGCGCTCGGGCGAAACCGACGGCGTCGCGTACCACTTTCGCTCGAAAGACCAAGTGCAGCGCGAGATCGACGACGGCAAGTTCATCGAGTACGCCCATGTCCACGGCAACATTTACGGCACGAGCAAGCGCGCAGTCGAGCACGTGCAGGAGCAGGGCAAGATCTGCGTGCTGGACATCGACATTCAGGGCGTGCAGCTCGTGAAGCAGGCCGGCTTGCAGTGCAAGTACCTATTTATCGCGCCGCCGTCGATCGCCGAGCTCGAGAAGCGGCTCCGTGGCCGCGGCACCGAGAGCGAGGACAAGGTTCAGCTCCGTGTGCAGAACGCCGCCGGCGAGTTGGCATTTGCGCAGCAGCCGGGCGCGTTCGACGTGACGCTCATCAACAGCGACCTCCACGAGACCTACGCCACGCTGCTCAAGACGCTCCAGGCGTGGTACCCGCACGCGTCGCTTGTCTGAACACAAGAACACGTGTAAAAGAGTGTTGTAACAAAACGAAAACACGCTAAAGCTTTCATGAACCCGCCAGTGCTTCCACTTCAGCGGATGCGGTACTCGACCTCGAGCACGGTTTCCTCCTGCACCATCGCGTGGCGGCCGGCGAGCGACGGCACAGCCATGGACAGCCGGCGCGTCGCGCGGGTCGCGGCGCTCACGGCGACCGACTGGCGGTGGTTGTGCGTGGGCGAGCCCGGCGCGCCGTTGTCCGTGTGCACGGCCGGCGTGATCAGCGGCGGCGGCGCGCCCATTGCGACGGCCGTGACGAGTGCGAGCATCCAGTGGGTCTTGTCGACCAGCGACTCGCACGTGAGCAGCAGAGTGAGGCCACGACTCTCGAGCACCAACGAATGGCGCAGCACGACGTCGCTTTCGCCCATGGCCACGGTCGGCGCGTCGCGCACGCAGGTGTGCTCCGGTGTGAGATATATCACACGCAGCGCGCGACTCGTCGGCGTCGCCTCGTATGTCGTCGTGTCCTCCGCAAACTCGCGCAGCGTGGCGTCTTCCAGTACGAAGAGCCGTCGCTTCTGGCGGTGCACGACCGTGCGTAGGAACTGGTCCTGCGCAAAGCCCGCAACGATCGCTTCCTGGGGAGTCTCCAACACCTGGAGGAAGCCCTGCCGACGCGCTACCGCCGAGGACTGCTGTACTAGCAGAACTTGGGCGTCCGGTCGTGGCGTTTGCATCGGCGGTTTGGCACTCCACCGGGAAGACAGCACGTGCGGAATCGATGCGACGGGGCCGACCGTTCGGCTGGCAAGTGGAGGAGGTGATGGATGCTGTTCGTCTTCTTCTTGCTGGTCTGGAGGAGGTGCAATCGGAGGCGGAGTTCCGGTAAGGTCGACGTACTTGCCCATCGAGTGCAGCTTGCACCCAGACGGCTCGAGCTTGATGGACCGCAGCGGCGAAAGCGGCGACTGGAGCTCCGCGTGGAGCAACACGCGCAAGTCCACGACGAGGTCCGCTTCGTTGGAATCAGTACGGTTGAAGAGCGCATCCCACTCGGCCGGGTCGCCGTGGTACGCGACCGTGACGCTGTTCTCCTTCTTCTTCTTCTTTGGCTTTGGCTTCGATGACGCTGACACGGGTGGGGTGCCAGGAGGAGGGCGTGGAACCGCTCTGACGGTCTCCGGTGTCGACGCCTCGTCGACTTTGCTCCGAGCCGTCGCGTCTAGCAGCGGCATGGAGCCGTCGCGGCTTCCACCGCCGGTGGTCTGGCGACACAGCCGCTGCCGATGGCGCCGCAGCGACGGGTCGTCCGGGAATGAGCCGCGCAGCAGCGTCGCCGTGGATACTGTCGAAGCGGACGCGTTCGTCGACTCCACGAGCTGGTAGTGCTCGCGCGCGTGGGCCACACGGTACGCGGCGTCCAACTCACTCTCGCCCTTCTTACTGTGGTCGGTGTCGCTGCTGAGACCAGCACTGGACGTGTCGTGATCGGCGTGGGCGTCCTCGTCGGTTGCGTGTTGGTTCTTCCGCCGACGCTGCTCAGCCCGTTCCTCGGCCTGCACGCGCGCGAGATCGATGGGCTTGGACGCCAGCACGCGCGCGTACGGGATCGCCGGCGGCGCGAGCGGCGCCCATCGCTCGTGGGTGTAGCTGTTCTCTTCCTTCGTGCGACGACCCGAGTCCCCCAGGGCGCGTGGCTTGCTCATCCCGCGGCCACCGCCACCGCCGCCCACGAGCGCCTGTAGCTGGGCCTTCTTGTTGGACTTGTGCATCGCGTAGTGGAGAGCTGGCAGGAACGTGGTGGCCGGGTCACCACCTGAGCCATCGGACGTCGCGCGCCTCAGCTCGGCGTTGCGCTTGTCGTTCATGACACGTACGATCGTGCGGCGCGCGCGCGTGAGCTGGTCGCGGTACAACGCCGCGAGCGCGTCGCTGCACTCCTCGAGCTGCGCGAGGTGGGCCTTGGGGAGGATCGCTTTGAGCGTGTCGACGCTGATGCGCGCGACTTCGACCCGCGACGAGATCGCGTCGAGCGCGAACGGCACGCGGTGTCCGTCGCGCGCGTCCAGCCAGAACACGTGGCCGGCGCGCACGTCCGCGATCGTCGCGAGCACGCGCACAGCCTGGTCGTGTTTCCCGCGTTGCCCTCCTGCCGTGGCCTGGGACCCGCTGGGCCCATCGTCCGCGTCGTCCGTCCGCGCGAGCGACTGGAGCGTGATCGTGTTCTTGATCGAGCACTCGCCGTCCTTGAGGAAGAGCACTTCGCTCTTGGCAAGCGGCTGCTGTTGCTCCAGGATGCGCGCGCCACGGTCGTAGGTCTCGCTGCGCAGCGCGTGGTAGAGGCTCGCGATCTTCTCGGACTCGAGCCGCGCAAAGAAGGGCACGCTCCCGCCACGCAGGTACGCAATGTGGCGCTCCATCTCGCGCACTTGCGGCCAGTGTTGCAGGAACAGCTCCCCGGGCAGCGACAGCAGCTTGGTCGGCTCGAGCGCAACTGCGAGCATGTGGTGCCGCGAGGCCTCGGGTACGAGCACTTCGAGCTCGCCAAAGCCGCGGCCCGCCGCCACTTCCTGCAGGCACGCGTCCATGGACCCGGAGAGCCCGGCGTAGTGGTTCGTGGCGCTGGCATGGACCGCTCCCAGTGATGCTGCCGTGGACACGGAGCCGTGCTTGCCGCTGGGAGCGCGACCACCACTGGCACCAGGGAGCCCCAGGATTGCGCTCGTGCCACCACTGGCACCGCCACTACCGCTGCCGTGGACAGCGCTTCTGGGGAATAGTCCGACGCGGCCGCTGAGCACGAAATAGTACCGCAGATGCGTCGCCGCGACCGGTCCGGCCCCGTCGCCCGTGGCACTGCCCGTGGCTGCTGCGGCCGGGCTGGCCCCGCCCCGGGCGTCGTCTTTGTACACGTTCGCGAATCGCTCGACGGCCTCGAAGCGCGCGCCCGTGCAGATCTCGCGCTTGACGGCGTCCGAGAGGTCTTGCAGGAGCGGGATGTCGGCGATCGCGCGCATCGTGATGTAGTATCGTTGGTTCAAGATGTTCTTGAACAGATCAAAGAGCTTGGGCATCTTCTTGTTGGTGGTGGCCGTGGCATTGCCATTGCCCGTGCCACCGTTGGCAACCGCGAGCGAGTTCCTCTTCTGGGTCGCCACGATTTGCTCGGCGAGCTGCCACTTGCTCTTGGCGGCCTTGGTGCGGCCCCGCAGCTCCTGTTCGACCTCGTCGTCGCTCTTGCGGAGCACCGAGAGCAGTGCCACACGGTGGATGCACAGCAGCTCAATGGACCCTGCCGACGTCGATGGCAGTGCCGATCCGGACGCGCTCGGCGTAGCAGCCGTGGCCGTCGTGGCAGCAGACGATGACGACATCGTCTCGGCAAACACGTCGTGCGGGCTGCGGAACACAGTGGCGCGCGATGCGAGCGCTTCGTCGCCATACACATCACCGACATGCAGATGGCACAGCAGCGCGCTGCCACGCGTCGGGTGGCACGCGCCGTCGTCGTCGTCGTCGTCGTCGTCATCTCTGCTCGTGCGATGCGCCTTTGATCCCTGGGTCCGTATCGTGCGTGTCGACAGTGGCGCGACAGCGTCGTCGCGCTCACTGCCGCCGCTGCGGCGCTGGTCCAGACGATGCGCGAGCGTCGCGCGGCTCACGGCCGCGTGCAACGTCAGCGCCGTCACGGACTTGCGCGGGCTCGTGGCGCCGCCGCCGGGCGCACTCAGGTCCAGGCCGCCGCCCCCATTCACCGGCACGAGCGACTGGGCGGCGCCGACGAGCGACTTTTTGCGTTTGTCTTCGCGCACGGCCGCGACGACCGACTGCAAGAAGAGACTGGAGGAGATGGTGGTCGAAGTAGACGCCGGTGCATGTGGGGTTTGTGGTGGCGCCGCCGCGTGGTGTGGCGACCCACTCGGATCTGGCGCCGTGGCCGTGGCTGGACTGCCAGCGACCATGCGGTTGACTTTTTGCTGGAGCATCGCGCGCTTGTTCTGCAGGCGGCGCGGGTCGGCGCCGCGCGGCGACGACGCGTCGAGCGAGCTGAGCTGGTGCGAGGTCGTCGAGTAGTTGCTGGTCACGTTGCGCTCGAGCATGAGGCTGCGCACGCTGCGCTGGCTCGCGTCCAGCGCCGTGGCCACGCGGTCGTGGTGCTGGCGCACGTACAGCGCCAACGCGCCGCTCACCACGAGGAACACGTGGTCCACGACGTCGCCGTGGCGCAGCACGCGGTCGCCGGGCTGCAACACAAGCAGCTTGGCGTGGCGCAGCACGAGCTGCCGCTTGGCACTGGACAGCGGCGCGAGCCACGCGAGCGGCGACGCTGGGATCGTCTCGATGTACCGCACCAGCGGCTGCGGCACGAGCCGCGCCGGGTAGGCGCGCTGGCCGGTCGCGAGCGAGACGGTCAGTGCGAGTGGCTCTGCATCGGGTGAGGAGGGCACTGGCCCTGGCACGCTCGCGAGCAAGTGGAACGGCGCGAGGTCGATGCCCGGCGCGTGCTTCTTGAGGATCTGGGCATAGGCCGCTTCGTCCACGACCAGCAGTACACACGGCGTCTGCGCGACGACCGTCGCGGGACACTGCGTGTTCTCGCGGAGCACGCCCGTGCGGAACGCGTTGTGCGCATGGAGCGTCTGCAAGTGGACGCCGTACATCGCCGACCGGTGGCGCGTGAGCACGGACGGCGCGGCGCCAGCACTGCCATTGCCACTGCGATCGCCACTACTACTGCCAGCGTCGCTGCCATCTCCCTCATTCTGGTGCGCGGTTTGCTTGGTGAGCAAGTGGTGGAGGCTCGCAAACTGGCAGAACGTGTGCTGACGGAACATGTCGATCACCGCGCCCATGTGCTCGAGCGAGAACACGCGGAGAAAGCCGCTGAGCGCGACCACGAGCGTTCGGGCGTTTTCGTTCTCGTGGCACACGATCTCACCGGCGTGCTTGTGGACGAGAGAGCACTGCGGGAGCAGCTCGCGCAGCACGGCGTGTGGCACGAACGACAGAAAGCCCATGCGCTGCAGCAGCGTCGCGAGCGCGTCCGTGTAGGCCGTCGCGAGGGCCACGCCACTGGTGGCGTTCGTGGTCCTGTCGCTCTCTTCGTTCGACGACGCTTGCGATGAGGCGCGACGTGCCATGGCCGTGAGCGACTTGCGCTTCTCGTGGCTCAGTGACAGCCGCGGCGGGTGCGCGGCGATGTACGCCGCGTGGCGTTGGAAGAGCGCGCCGGCGTCGACCACGAGGTCTTCTTTCACAGGCAACAGCCAGCGCTCGACGCACGCGCGCGGCATGGCCAGCAGCATCGTGTCCGGATCGGCGAACACGGCAGTAGCCTGTACCGCCGTGGCACCCGCACTCCCAGCCACGCCAACGCGTGGCGCCAAGCCAAACACATCGCCGGGCATGTACACGTCTTGCTGCGCACCGTCCTCGCTACTGATGCCACGCAGCGCCCCTTGTGCCACGACGTACACTTCATCGGCCGCGTCGCTTTGGCTGCTCCGGCCTTCCTCGAACACGAGCGTCGGCACGTGCGCGTCCAAATGCACGAGCTCGATGGCGTGGCACACGCGCTCGAGCACGAGCGGTGGCAGCTGGAAAAACGCCTTTGCGACCGCTGCGTCCACGCGCAGCCGCCACAGCAGCTCGTGGAGGTCGCGCAGCGTGCGGTCGACGGGTGTCGTGGCCGCGAAAAACGCCGGCGCCCACGCCGCAAACAGGGATTGGCAGGGCAATGGCACGGCTTCCGTGGGCTGCCGCGCGCACTGGCTTTGGTGCTGGAGCTGCGCGGCGTACTCGTGCAGCGCGTGGTCTTCCGTGCGCTTCTCGAAGTACAGCGCCAGTGGCACGAGCAGCACTTCGGTCGTGTCTTCCCCCGAGACGATGCGGATCGGCAGCCGGTGGAGCACGCTGGGGGGCGAGTGGCTTGAAGAGACAGATGCCAGCGGATCGTAGAGCTGGTCGAGCGCGAGTCCGAGCGACTGGTCGCCGATCGTGTGGCCGCGGCGAACGGAGAACAGCAGCGTCGACTTGGTGGCGGTCGAAGGCTTGGGCGTCCCGAGCGGTTGGTCCGGCGTGGGCGTGCGGCTGCCATGACCAGTCTCGGCTGCTGGTTCGTGTTGGTTCGTGTCGGCGGTCCAGTAGATGTCGAGCCGTCCGGAGAGCACGACCGCGACGGCGGTGATCGTCGTGCTCGTGGGGTCGCGTGGGGAGCTGAACAGCGTGGCGCCGCGCAGCACGTGGCGCCGCGGCGCGTGGTGGAGCAGCGCCTGCTTTGAGGTTTCGGAAAACGCCGAGAAGAGCGCGACGTGCGAGATGTCGGTCGACGCCGCTTCCTACGGAACAGAAGCATGACCACATACGCCAGTCAATGAGCTGGTGCGTGGTTCTACACTACGGCAATCGTGCAACCGCACGCGTTGTGAGTGGAGAATGCCACGCTCGACACTGAGGCCGAAGCGCTGCGCGGCGCGGTCCAGCGTATCCTACGTAACCCACACCATCAGCTGCGCACACCTGTCTACAAGCGTCGGCAAGCCTGTCTCGGCACCTTCTTGAAGCTGATCGCGCGCGTTTGCTCTTGTGCGTGCTGCGACCAAAGCAACACAACGTGGTGAGCCGTCCACCCAGCGCGCGTGTACAAGCAGACTTGAGACAAGGCAAAACGACGACGCACGATGCCTTTGCGACGGTACCACAGCAGCTCCGAGGACGTCGACATGACCTCGGGGACGCCCACGAGCAGGTCGTCAAAGCCGCACAGCGCTAGCACAAGCGGGCAACAGTCAGATATGCGACAGTGAATGCCCAACCGGAGGATGCCGGTCTTGAGACTACCTCCAGCCGCATAGGTCGTCTGGAAGTCGCCAAAGTCCACGAGCACGCCGCGCTTGCGGTTCTGCCGCGCGTTCCAGCTGGTGAAGAGCTCGCTCGCGTCGTTGCGCTGGCTAAAGGACGTGTTAAAGTACCCGCAGAGCGAGCCTTCGATCTGCGTGCGGTTGCCAACAGAGAGGGTGTGTGTGAGTGGGATGCACCGGGTGGTGCGAAGGGAATCGGAAACGCACGATCACGAGCGCATTCGAGTCGACGCCGACGCCGTCCTCTTGGTAGCAGAAGACGTCGCCGTCCCGCAGTGTCTACGAGTTGTATGACGAGGTCCGTTATGGTTATGTTGCGATAGATAGCGTTGGCATGTGAGTGATCGGAACCATGGAGGTGCATTCGGTCGCAAGGTCTGGAGACACGCACACACATATACACACGATCAGCGTTCGAGGCGACAGCATCAAGCCATCCCAAATGCACTGGAAGTACAGTGGAGCGCGTGGGACGAGACGTGCGTGAGCGAGTGGAGCGTCGCGAAGTACTGCGTGATGACGATGAGGTCCAAGTCGGTGCGCAAGCGAGGGCTGTAAGGCACGAGGGGGATGAGAGAGTCAGTCACGCCTCTGGGACCAGCCCACGCATACGTGAGCTTAACGCACGATTTGTCGATGGCGGCGAGCAAGAGCTGCTGCTTGAGCGCGGCGACCGCCGGCGTGTCGTTCTGGACGACGGCCGCGAAGGTGCCATATCGACTCAGCGGCGGCGGCGGCGCTCCGTCGGTAGGTCCGGCCATCACAACAAATAAATGGCGTGGCGGTGAGGAAACTGTGGTGGGGGAGCAACGTGTTCACCCTCCCACAGCGTGCGGAAATAGCCGCACATGATCTAAAAAATGTAGCCATGCCCTGAGCGTCGGTCTCACCATCTGGTGTGCTTGACATGGCTACAATGACCTTGTTTGAAACCCATGGGTCGTGTTGAGGGGCTTGTTTCTTACCAATACCGATCGATGGCGAAACAAGATAAAAGGAGCTCAATCGGGCAACCGTACGCCTTGACAATGCTTCTGTGGGCGAAGACTACGGGCTCGTGGCCGCGTGCGGAGCAAGCACGGCGTGGTGGGAGACGTTGTACAAGTGCCAGTCGATCGGCGCGTCAACCTTCGACAGACGCATCGTCGGCAAGAGCGATCCACTGCCGACGCGGAACATACTCGGCATCCGTGCCATGGCGTTGGTCGAATCCGCATCATGCGGAGCTGGGACGATGGCGCGCATCGACGGCGAGGGCGCCCACGATGAGTGCTGGTGGATCACGGGCAGGTGCGTGACCTTGCCCGTGCGAAAGTCGCTGGGCACCCACGCGACCCCTTCTCGGTCCTCGAGATGACGACGCATGGTGTTCACGTCCACACGACGCAGCATGGGCGTCGCGCTACGCAGATGCGGTACGGCCGACGCGAGGCGCAGCGCCGTCGCCGCGTGGATCAGCAGCAGGCTCACGCAGAGCGCGATGGCCGTCGAGGACAGCGTCGATATGGGCGTCTTCATGGCGGAGTAAGCTTGTGCAGACTTGTGGCTTGAGGCGGGAAGGTGTTGTGCTCGAGGCGGCGCAGATTGGAGAATGAGCCGTTGGTACTAGCGCCGGCGTCAGTCAGGGCCTGCCTGCCTCCTGTCCTCTCCACGCCATAAAACAGAAATGCGTTCGCTCGCCCCATCCAAGAGAACTGAGGATTGCCATATTGCAGAGAACTACGCAACCCAAGGCGCCGCCATCGATGCCACGCGAGAGACCTGGTCACTTCCAAATGCCAAGAGACTTTCCCAACGCGCTCGGATAGGTTAGGCTAGTTCATACTACAGAGACTGATTCATTAGCCTACGTAGCTTTTCGTTCGTCGTCAGCCTGACTGACTCCTCGTCATCATCATTGCTTCCCCACTTCGACATCCCGCCACCATCCACCCGGCGGCACATACACACAACGCCCATGGCGTCCACTTCCACCGCCGATGGCCACGCCGTCCTGGACGCGCCGCCGCCGCCGCCACAGACTCCCGCAGAAGCCACGACCAACCGGGGCTTTGTAGGTCACCCCGACGGCCGTCTCGTCCCCATTGATCCTGGCCATCTAACGCACCGTGATATCAACCCACCACTGCTCAGATCTTCCACGTGTCGCTGCTGTACAACATGGCGCTGCGCAGCGACCGCATGGGGCGCCCGTGGTGGAGCCGCATCGAGCCACATCTGCTGTTGGGCGCGCTGCCGCTGCGCGAGAAGCGCCACTTGGAGGCGCTCACGCAGCAAGAAGGCGTGCGCGCCGTCGTGACCATGAATGAGCCGCGCGAACTGCTGCCCAACCTGCTCGCCACGCCCGTCACGCCCGGTGCGTCAATGCTTATCCATAGGTCCTCCAGATCCGCCATTCATTCGCTCACTAAGTTGTTTCAATCTCTATGACGAAGACGACTGGGCCCAAGCACACGTCGCGCAGTGCTTTGGCCGCACGGGCGACTTTTCGCCGCCGACGCTCGCGACGATCCGCGCGTGCGTCGACTTTATCCACGCGCAGGTCTGCCAAGGACACACGACGTACGTGCACTGCAAGGCCGGTCGCGGGCGCAGCACGGTCGTGGTGCTTGCCTATCTCATGGCGCACCGCGGGCTCTCGCTCGACGACGCGCACGCGTTCGTGCTCGCGCGGCGACGCCACATTAGCCTCCACCCTAAGCAGCGCGCCGTGCTCACGCAGTTCGCGGCGTCACTACAACACCACTAAACCCGTATTAATCGAACCGCCTTGGCAGGCCGTTCAGTACGTACGCCGACGACACGAGGGGCGTGCCGCCGATGTGGTCGCATCGCGTCGCACCCGTGAGATGACCGACGTGGAGCCCCGAGCGCCACACGCGCAGCGCGAACGCGCGCTCGAACAGGTCCGTGTCTTCCTCGAACGATGCGTCCTCTTCTCCTAGTCCCGCCGACAGTTTGGCGAGATCCCACACGCCCGGGTTCAACGAGAAGCCGGGCCAATACGAGAAACTGTGGGACGGGTCCAGCACCGCAAACTCGTGCACAGCGTACGAAACATTGTGGGAACCAAGGTGCGTGCTGTACCCGCTGTGCTGGTCGTTCAGCAGCACCTGTACGAGCCGCGTGGACTTCAAGATCGCCACGGCGTCGCCGACAAAGTCTCGTGGGGCATCGGACCCGGCGGAGAACGCCCAGTCGTCTTCCACGTACAGCACGAACCGCACCCACGTGAGCTCGCGCAGCGCCAGGTTTAGGGAGACGGCGTGGCCGCGCTGCTGGGACGTTTTCCACACGAACGCAAAGCGAGGGAACGCCGCGCGCATCGCGCGGCGGTCACTGGGAGACGAGTTGTCGTCGACCACGAGCACGGCACAAAAATGGTCAAACCACTGCGTGTGTTTTGAGATCCCCAGCGCGTCGGCGAGCGATTGCATCGTGCGTAGAAAGAGCGCGAGTCGTTTGCAGGTTGTCACGAGCAGTGCGACGCAGTTTTGGCGATCGGAAGCCAGCGACGCGAAGTTTCGCGACGGCGTGACCGCGCGTGCCTCTCGCCAGTCGTCGGTTGTGTGCTGCGGGACACGTTGGGTCGCCACGTGAAGCACTTGATCGACGAGCGCGTCGACGCCGTCTCGCTGGGCCTGGAGCTGCTGCTCGATCTGCCAGCGCACAACCTGGTGGAGATCGTCGCCCTCGCGGATCTCGATCGTGTACGCAGTCCCTGAGGCCTTGGAGCGCACCACAAACGTGTCGACTGCGCGGCGTCGGAAGCGTTGCTGCGCGTTCCACAGCGCTTTCCCGAGAAACGCCGCTTGCAAGAAATCGTCGTCCGAGACTGTGTGGACGATCTCGAACGGGTCGTCCTGGTCGTGCAAGCGTACGAGTTGGGTCCGAGACGGAACCGAAGCCGGTTTGCGGTGGACCATCGTTTCGTAGATGATACGAGGCGACATCACGTCGTCTCGTGCCGCCCAGTGCGGACACCGCTTCGCGCTCGCGTCGGCATCGTGAGAGACAGTGGACGACGGCGGCTCGTGCGCGAGAATGCGCGTGAAGAACCGACCCCACTCGCGCACGACGCGGGCATTGCTGGTTTCGTACAGCTTGTAGCTGTTTTGCTGGATACGGGCGCGCAGTCGCTGTCTCTTTCGGCGATCGCGCAGCAAACGGACCGCTTGGTCTACGAGCGCATCCTCGTGTCCAAACATGCAGCACGACGACGCGTCGAGGCCCATGCGGCGGTACATGCCGAGCGTGAGCTGCAGAATCGTGGTTCTCGAGGTCAGCCCGAGGATCGGTGTGCCCACGGAGAACACTTCAAAGCTGCTGCGGCCGCCGCCCACGGGGAATGGATCCAGTACGATCGCCGCCATCTCGCACAGCGCGAGGAACTCGGTGCTGTTCAGTTGGCGCACAAAGAAGATGCGCTTGTACACGTGGTCGTCGAGGATCCCACCTTGGCGCCAGCGCTGCGTGAGCTGCTTCACGAGCAGCGGCGTGGCGCCGACGGGCAACACGAGGAAGCTGGTCGTGACGCGCGAAAGTACGCGCTGGATGATGCGGTCCAAGTCCGGATGGAGCTTGTACAGCGTCTGCGGCACGAGCACCATGTGCGGCATCACCCGCTTGTCTGGCAGGCCAAACGATGCGCGCGTGAGCCCGCTCTGTGGCGCCAGTGGGCGAGGGAACAGCGTCGTGAGCCCCTCCATCTCGTACAGACACTCGGAGTATCGCGCCTGGCTGGCTGGAACGCGAGGATCACGCCGAAAGAGCGTGGAGGACACGAAATAGTCGATCGTCGCGATGCCGCTCGTGACCGCGTGGCCCCAGAACAGCACGCTGCGAAGCGCGAGGCGCGCAAACGCGAGGAAATACGTCTCGGCGTGCATGCCGACCTCCCCAAACACGACGATATCAAGTTCCAGCGCGGCAATGCGTTTCTGCGCGCGCAACAGGTCGCGTCGGGGCAGCACGATCCAGTGGTGTGGCTCCGTCGCGTCTTCCAGTTCCGTGGTGACGTGGTCGCGTCGTGCCGACTCGAACGTGATCGCGAACACTTCAAATCGGTCACGTGGCAAAAGCCGAATGACGCCGGAGAGTAAGAGGCCAACAGAGTGGTAGTACAGGAACCCTGAAAGAAAGCCCACGCGGATCCGGCGGCGTAGCGTGATGGCGGCAGACGCATCCTCGCGAAGAGTGCGATCCTCGTCGCGTTGAAACCGCAGAGGACGCTTGATGGCGACGTGCGACGCGACAAAATCGAGCCGCTCGCGGGCCCCATTGTAATAGACGTGCGCGAGCTGCTGACGGATGTGTTTGTCGTTGTAACCCTGGTAGATCGCGTAGTAGCCCATGGAGCCGCTGCCGATCGTGTCGATTGGATCCGGAAGCTCTGCTCCTACGTCCCGCTGTAGCTGTGACAGAGCCGTTTCAAACTGGCGACGTGCGTGCTTGAGCTGTTGTGTCGATTCGTACAGCATCTGTAGATAGCTCAGCGCGAGCAGAAGCCGGTATGAGTGTCGCGTTGGCCCCGGTGGCGCCACGTCCACCGCGCGCGAGAGCAGCTCCTGCGCTCGCACGGCATCACCCTGTCCGCCATGCACCGACGCGAGGCTCGCCATGGTCTCGGTCGCAAGCGGATCGACCGCAAGCGTTCGCTCCCACCACAGCTGTGCGCGCGCTTCGTCGCCTTGTCGGTAAAAGATGGTGCCCATGTTGTGCAGCAGCACGGGGCCGTTTGGCTTGCGTTCCAGCGCTTGCGTGTTGGCTTCGCGCGCGCGCTCGACATGCCCCAAGCTCAGGTATACGACCCCAAGATTGCTGTAGGGTTGGTACGCACTGGCGTCGGCTGCAATCGCTTGATGGAAAAACGCGATCGCATCGGCCGGCTCGTTTAGCTCGCGCGCGAGGAGCCCCATGGAATTGAACGCGTGCAGTTGGTCAGCAGCTCCAAATGGAAGAGACATCTCGCTCAACTGGAGCGTTTTGCTGAGCGTGACGGCCTCGTGGAACTTGAGAATCGCCTGCCGCTGGATCCGCGCACGGTCAGCCGCGCAGGACGTGTGGGGCGCAACGTACTGCGTCAACAACTGCGCGTGCTGGTACTGGGTCCACATGCGAAGCAGTCGTTGCGCCGACGTGGCGTTGCCGCACTGCTTCGCGACCGTGTCGTACAGTCCGTTGGCGCGTTCGTAGTTGAGGCGCTTTCGCTCGGTGCGCGCGTCGTAGAAGATATGGACGAGGCGGTCAAAATTCCTTGGAGCATCGTCATCGCGGGTTAGGAAGCTGTCGAGAGAATGGCCACGCCGCTCCGTGATCAACCGAGACGGCTCGGTCATCGCCTTCCCAAAGCGCCACAAGAGCGTCCATACGAGAAGCACCGCTCCAAGCAGCAGCGGCGGAGCGCGGTGGCGCCGCCCCTCCATCTTCGTTCTTCAAAGCTGCTGCCCCGAAAACATCGAATCTTTTCTGAGTCACTTCTGAGAAGCACCAGCTTTTGACTGAGGCGAGCGCATGAGACCATCACTCGCTGCATCTCCTCAACACTCCTCCTGTTGGACAATTGCGCCACGACTGTCAGTCCGGTTCCTTCGCCGCTTGGTATCTCTCTCCCCATACGCACGCGATGCTCGACGCACCGTTGCTGCTGAGCCTCGTGGCACCGTACCTGCCGCTGCGCGACCTGTGGCACTTGCGCAGCATCAACCACCTGTGCCTCGCGGCGCTGCCAAGCCACACGACGCAGCTCACGGCCGAGAAGCTCCTGGACGCGAGCGCGCTTGCGCGCGTGGTCGACTACTTTGCACTCGCGCGCCACGTTACGCTGCAGCACGTCACAACACCGCATGGGTCACTGAGCCACGCGCTGGGCCGGTTCGACCAGTGGAAGCTCATCTCGCTCGAGCTGAGCGAAGTGTGGAACCTCACGGACGCGTCCGTGCGGCTGGTCACGGAGAAGTGCGCCGCGACGCTCGAGCGGCTCACGCTGCGGCAGTGTTTTCTGCTCAAGATACCGGCGATCCGAGGCGGTGCCAAGCTCAAGGTCGTGACTGTGTCAAACTGCCTGCTCACGCAGTTCCACGACGACACGACGTGGCCGGGGCTCGAGGAACTCCACGTGTCGTCCCGAGTGCTCACGACCATGAACGCGCGCCACCTCCATAAGCACTTGCTGGCCCACTCGCAGATTCGGATCCTCGATCTCTCGGACTGCTTTATGGTTGAGCAGCTACTGATTGACCCGGGTGAGCTGCCACTGCTTCGCTCGCTATCGTTGCGCAGCTGTCTGGGCATGAAGCGCCTCCACGTGGCCTCGTCGTCGCTCGAGAATCTCGATCTCACGCTGTGCGGCGCCATGGAAGTGGTCGTGCTGGAACTGCATCGCGTCAAGAAGCTCGACCTGTCGTTCCTCCAGCACCTGACGCACCTGCTCGTGCGGTCCGAGTCGCTGGGCGTGCTTAACCTTCGCGCCTGCACCGAGCTCCTCCAGGAAAACCTCCGGATCGAGTGCCCGTCGGTGGTCGCGGCGTACGTGGAAGGCACCAAGCTGCGTGTCGAGAATCTTCAGTCCACCAGCAGCGACGTACTCATCTAGTGAAAGAATCGCATATCCGTGTGTATCTAGTACAGGTCTATTTCAGTTCCACAGCCGATGCGGCTTGCGCGCCAGAATCGGATGCAGTTCGTCCGTTTGTTCGTTGTGGGGCAGCTCGCGAGTCGCCACCACGGACGACGCCCGGGTGGCTCGCTGCTGGCGACTTCTACTCCTACTACGCGATCGCCGTGATTTCTTGTGGCTTCGTGATCGCCGCTGGGTGGTACTCGACGTACTGCTATCGCTCGCGTATCGTTTCGTATCACAGTCGTCGTTGCGGCGACGGTGACTCGTCTTCTTATGCTTCTTCGTCTTCTTGCGGTCACGACTTGAGCTCGACTTTTTCGATTTTTTCGACTTCTTGTGGCGACTGCTGCTCGTGCGCTTTCTGTGGCGCGACGACGCGCTCTCTGAGCTGGAAGACTCGTCGTCATCGTCGTCATTGCCCTCACTACTGCTTGAGGTGCGACTACTCTTGCTTCGATGGCGGCTCGATCGCTTTCTTGACTGCTTCCGTGTTCTCGCTTCTTCTTCCAGTAGTCGACGCAGTCGGTGCTTCTCCAGTGCTGTCAGCGTTATATCTTGTTTGTTGCTTTCATGTGTGTCTGGATCGCCGCGTTGTTCCGATGTACCAGAGCGTCGTGATGGCGACTTGCGCCGACTACCGACGCGATCACGACTGGCGGATCGTGACCGCCGCTGCTGGAACGACGCGGCGGCCACGTGCTTCGAATGGCCTAGCTTGCCCTTGGCGCGCATGAGTCCTTGCAGCGCCGCCTCGTTGGTCGGCTCGAGCTCGCACAGCCTCTCAAAGTCACGGATCGCGTCTTCGTACTGGCGTAGCTCCGTGTGCACCTGGCCGCGACGCAAGAGCGCCTCGCCGTGGGCATCGTCAAGTCGAACCGCGCTGTCGTACTCGGCCAGGCTCTCCTTCAGCCGTCCCTTGGCGCGCAACGCGTCTGCACGGACGACCCGCTCTTGCGCCCAGAGCTTCTTCTGCGCGGTCGCAAGCGCCACGTGGGACCAGGGGTCCTCTTCTTCAATCACGCTGTCGGTCGCGCGGGCCAGAAAACGTGGCGCCGTGAGCAGCGACGTCCACTTCCTTGGCGATAAGGCGGAAGCTTCCATCAGCCGCTGCACGCCACGGAGGTCGCTGAACGTCGCGTGCCTCGTGATCACGCCGTTCGCGCAACGCGCGTCTTCGTCTCCGTCGTCTTCTTCCCCCTGGTCGTTCGGCCGTCGTCGCTGGCTTGTCGACCCGACAAACTGTCGCACGTCAAAGCCAAACACCGACGTCATCGACGTGATCTCGTGCTCGCTCGTGGGATCCACAGCGAGCATCTCTGCACGATACGCCACGACTGGCAACGACAGCGACACTGGATCGCCTAGTACCACACGGGCGTGCTGCTTGTCCACACGCGCAGCCACGACCGAGCCGATGCGCGCCGTCGGGGCGTCCCGACAGCTCACGAGGAACCGCACGATCCCGCGTGGGAGCGCCACTATCGCAAGAGAACCATCGACGATCCGTGCGACGCGATGCACTTCGATCTCCTCGCCGTTCAGCAACTTGCCTTCGACCACGAGCTCACCGGCATACCGACGACACAGCGTGCGCAAGAGCGCGCGCCAGTCCACATCCTCTGGTGCAGCAGGACCGTTGGCGCTGCCGTGGTCACCCGTACGCGACGGAAGCGGCGCAAACAGTCGCGCGTTCTTCCGAGGTATGGCGCCTTCCTTGCCACTGTCGTCCCCATGGAGCTCCCGCCATCTGAGCAGCGCCTCGGCGACGCCGCCGCGCAGCCGCGCCGCCACGGCCTCCACCATCCCTTCCATTTCCCCTCCCTCTCTTCCCGTTGTCGCGAGCGGCGATCGCATTCTGATCGATCTGATACGTTTCTGATGCCTGCATCTGAGTCCTGTCCCATTTTCTCCCACCGAGGAACCCAACGACACCCACACACAGACACGAAGAGACTTTTTGCGTCGGAGGACCATGGGCAACTCGCTGAGCTGGGTGACGCAGAGCCTGTGCCCCGAGGAGCAGATCCTATGGGTCGCGGCGCGCAGCGGCGACATCGCGACCATCGAGGCCGCGCTCGAGCGCGCCACGCCCGAGACGCGCGCGTACCTCGAGTGGAAAGACCCGGCGCAGGGCCACACGCCGCTCGCAAACGCCTGCGAGGGCGGCCACGCGCGCTGCGTCGTCGCACTGCTGACCGCCGGCGCCGACGTGAACGCGCGCGACAACAAAGGGTACACGCCGCTCCACATTGCGATCGCCAAGTCGCGCAGCGAGGTCGTGCGCGTGTTGCTGAACCATCCGCAGATCGACGTCCATGCGCGCACGCAGCTCAAGCGCCAGACACCGCTCGACCTCGCGCGCTACGAGTACAACCACGTGTACGAGGGAAGCAGCGAGCGCATTGTGCAGTGCATTGAGCATGTCGAGAAGGTAGGCGCTGTGTGTGTGTTGTCGGTCTCTGTGCGATGGGGCGTACAGACTTGGTGCTGAACGCGGCGTGATGTGGTGATTCTGTAGAAAGTGTGTGTCTACTCGGGCTGGCTGTACCAGCGCGTGGACAACTTGCTGTCACTGGCGTCGGGCATCTCGTCGCTCAACTCGTGGAAAAAACGGTGCGTGGAATGTGGGAGATCATCGCACTTGTCGGGGTGGAAGGATTTGGTTTACTGAGGGTTTGTTTTTATTGTGCAGGTACTGCATGGTGCTCGGAACAGCGGACCCGAACGTTGTGGAGATTGATCTCTTCAACATGAAGCCCGGCGAGAAGCGCCCCGCGTGCCCCACGTACGTCGACGCATTTAGAATCCGGCGCTGGTCGGAGGTTGCTTACCGCTGCTAATGTTCTGTGTTGTATGTGGAAACAGACTCGAACTTGTGTACAAGCTCAGCGACGGCTTCCTCGAGAGCAATGATCCGATGTGGTTCAATCGCAAGGAGCACCGGTTCTCGCTTAGCGCGTACACAAAAGACGGCATCAACCGCGTCTCGGCGCCGCAGACCTTTGACTTTGCCGCTACGAGCCACGGCGATCTCATCTCGTGGAAGACTTTCTTTGGGAGCATGAGCATGCGTGTGCCCTCCTACTCGGGTAGTAGTGCATCATCCACTCTCGCGTCGGCGTCTGCCGCGCAGCCCGTGCCACCGTCCATGCTCGACGAGCAGCGTGATCTGGAACGCGCGCTGCAGCTGTCGCTGGAAGAAGCTCGCCGCCAACGCGCCGCGGTCTCATCAAGTGCGCAGGCATTGCCACCTCCTCCACGCACCCAATCGGCGCCGCCGCAGGCCTCCGCATCCGCGCCGCCATGGAGCGACGCCTTCACAGGCTCCCCCACCCACATCCACGAGCCAACAATTGCCGCCGATGGTGTGGAGATTGTCCAGCCACTGTCGCCGCAGGGTATTCCTGGTGATCACACCTCCGCATCCGCCACGGCTGCATCGGCGGCCTCTGATGCGGTTGCCTCGAACGAGTGCGTGATCTGCTTTGATGGGCCGAAGGCGACGGTGTGTGTGCCCTGTGGCCACAACGCGATCTGCATGGTTTGCGCCGACCAGCTCCTGCGATCCACGAAGCTCTGCCCCGTGTGTCGCGTCCCTGTCCGCGAAGTCATCAAGCTCTACCACGTGTAGTGGTCACACAACGGCTTGGTTGAGCGCTACATGTGCTCTGTATTTTGCATCGGTATTGATGGAGACGCCTCCAGTTCATGAACGCGCTGAATTAAATTATGTGAATGGTGATCGGGCATGACAAGCGTCGTATGGACGTGGAAGGCATGCTACATTAATAGGGATTCATACTCGGTAAAGCTTGATCAGCTCGCGGATCGGGCGGCGGCACACGGGGCACTCGCACGTCGTCTCCACGATCTCTTCGGCGCAGGCCATGCACACAGCGTTGTGGCCGCACGGCACGCACACAGCCGACTGCGGACCGTCAAAGCACACGACGCATTCGCCGATTGACGTGTTCATTGGCGCACGACTAAAGCTCACGACCGGCTCGTCCGGGGTGTGGCGGCTTCGGTCGCCGCCACTGCTCTCGGACGGCGAGGACGCATCGGAACGCCCCGTGTACGAGCCACTCAGTGCGTCGGCTTCGTCGTCTGTCCACGCTGGAGCGGACGACGGGACCGCCATAGAAGGATACAACGAAGTGGTCGCGGTCACCGTCGACGGCCGCGCGTAGCGATCGCCCTGAGCGTCCAGCAGCGACAGCTCGATGACGCGCCGCAGCTCTTCGTCTTCTTCGTCTTCGTCACGCAGCACCGACATGGTCGTGGCCACCGACGTTTGCGAGGAGCTCGCGGACCGACGGTGCGGTTCACGACGCATATCGGCCGGGTACGTGGATAGACTGGACGCCGACGGCGTGTAGTACACGGGCAAGGGGGCGTTCGCAGTACAGCTGTCGGACAGTGTAGATGCAGCAGTCGCAGCGGGCGCGGTCTCGACGAAGGGCATGGCGCCATGTGCCACGCCCAGCATCTCCTGCTGGTGCGCGAAAAAGCCCTTCCACAAGCCAAAGCTGGCAACGTCGGTGGCCGCGAACTCGACCGTGTGGGTCGCGGCCGCCTGGCGGCCCTGCTCCTGGCAGCAACCGTCGCGCAACAGGACGCTGCCCTTGGCCGAGAACGTGAACTTCTTGGCGTTGAACCACTTGGCGTCCGAGGTCTCGGTGATGCCCGACTGCACGTGGAAGAGGATGACTGACTTGGGTAGTGCCGGGCGCGGCTCGCCTTTGCGGATCGAAAAGAGCGAGAGCTCGAGGATGTCCGGAAGGCCGCGCTGCAGTACAAGGCAGTAGCGGTGCTTCCACGAACTCAAGTTGGAGATGCCCGACACGGCCGACAACAGGTTGTCGGTTTTCTCGTACAGCCAACCGCTGTAGATGAAGAATTTCTATGGGAGTGATCAAGCGTCCGTGTGATTAACTGTTCACAGAAACAAAACTCCAGTCCCGTGGTCTTGTCAAGCGTACCTTTTCCAGTTCGGTGATGCAGTCCTCGTAGGCCGTGCAGGACGTGCTTTGCGCGCGCTCTCCATTCTCGCGTCGCCGTCGGAGCCGCTCGCGCGCGACGTCGAGCGGCGTCTCGAGCCGCATGTTGGCTTCAAAGGGCACGACGCTAACGAGATGCACCAGGTACTGCACGGCCGCGGCGTGGGCGTGGCGGCATGCGAGGTGCAGCGGCGTGTTGCCCTTGTAATCCTTGGCGTTGGCGTTCACGCCGGCCTCGACCAGCGCGCGCGCGCACTCAACGTGGCCCTTGGCCGCGGCCTGCGCGAGCGGTGTGCGGCCCGAGCACGTGTCGCGCCACTCGAGGTAGCGCCGCGTCTCGGGGGTGAGCTGTGCGATCGCGGCGCGCAGCGTGCGCAAGTCGCCGCCGCTCGCGGCGTGCCACAGCGCCTGCTCCTCTGGGAAGAGGCAGCCCGTGAGCCAGCTCGCGACGTTGCCCATGACTGTCTATGGTACTGTGTGTAAGGTGGTGGTGGTTTGGATTCTAAGCAGAGCCCGGCGCTGGTGCGCGACGCTTTTCGTTTCTTGGGCGGAGGAAGCGACGATGGTCGCGACACCCGGCCATTCTGTTCCCGGAATGACGGTAACGATGGGAAGCGGAATGTTGGTGCCTTTGGATGACCCTGTACCTGGTTATAAGGACATGAGCGTGAGGACGACATATATTTTAGTCGTGATGGTTTAAAGGTATGTCACAAAACCAAGGTATAGGAATGGTGGTACATCGGACTGGATGCAGTCCGGATGAAGCGAGATGGGGAAAACCCTTCTGCGGGTGCCTGGTCTTGTATCTTCGCACCTGCGCGCCGACATTATGTCGGCCCAGGCACACTTTTGAAAACACGACGCTTTGGTCAAGCGAGCGATGGACTCGTTGGGGGCTTCCATGGCATCCACGTTGCTTTTGCTGCGTTTGCCTTTTTGCTGGTGCACGCATTCCGATGTCACACGAGAATATATTGAGATAGGTTATATTATGCGCAATGATGAGCAATCGAATGACCTAAGCTAGGCTGATGAATACACTGTACACACAAGGCTAGGCGGTTATCTGCCGACTTGCTCTTGTAGAGGGACATGCCTGTCAAGTCGGATTCTCAGTGCTTGTGGGAGTGAAATATGCATTATAACAGGTATATAATGTTAGTGGCAGTGTGAGATTGAGCTACTCGTTGTCTCTGCATCATGTATTTAGAGAGGTTCTGGACCTGATTGGTGGCGTCTCTTCACCCGCCACACCATCATACAGGCGTGTGACTGAACTCTCTCCGAACCTTTACCGACGAGCAGCAGTGCAGCAAAATCCACATCGCACCCTCCTTCCGACGCGCCGACCACTCTCGTGGGCCGTACAGCACCAAGACTTACAATGGGCTTCCTCCGTGACCAGCGCAGCAAGTGGCGCGCGCGCCACCACTCGTCCTGCGAGAGCGACACCACGGCGCAGCGCACGCCGGTTTCCTCGTCATCCCCGCCGACGCCGTCGTTGGCACTTGAACGAGTCGTCGCGTTCCCGTACGGCGGTGGCCCACTCGGACTCACGCTCCAGCGCTCCAAGTCCCCATGGGTCGACGATATCGGCCCGACCAAGCTCGCGTGGCACAAGGACCACCGCCTGGGCATCACGTTCCACGAGAAGCCCGCGCGCGCTGGCAGCGTCGACCGCGTCGTCGCGATCAAAGAGCTTGCGGAAGCGGTGCGCAGCCACCCGGCCGTGTGCGTCGGTATGGAGCTTATCGGCGTGAACGGCGAGCCCATCGCCGGGCTCGAGCTCGCGACGGTCATGGACATCATCCGTAGCTCCGAGTCACCCTGCGAGCTCGCGTTCACGCCGCCGCCGTCGCCGATCCTAGTCGCCGAAGTGCTTTCGGCCGCGGCTGCTTCGCATGGCGTCACGAGCGGCCACGTACTAGTCGCCGTGGACGAACAGCGCATGCTGGGATGCTCGCTTCAGGAAGCCAGTGACGCCATCGGAATGGCCACACAAGAAGCACCCGTGACGCTCCACTTTGCGCCGCTGCACGTTGTCTTCCAAGGCCACGAGAGTATTGGTGGAAGCGACTCGGCGCCGCGCTCGAACGAGTCGACGAAGCGATCGCTTCGCAATACACTGTGTATCGCCGCGGTCGCTGCCGCGCTCACAGTATGAGAGACTGAAGTGGTGACTATGCTTATATACGTATCTATGTAGTACTTTGAAGTACACCTCATTAGTGTGGTGCCATGCCGCACGTTCCCCCACCATCACTGTATCCCTGACGAAGGTCTCCATTCTCGCTCAGATTTTGCATCGCATTTTCTGAATCTAACCAAACCGTTTGGAAACCGGTTTATTTCGCGCCACAATGCACCTGCTTTTGGAATAGCGTCGCTCCCACCGTCCCGTGACCGGTCAGTCCCGGGAGATTCCGGCAGCGATCATGGCGCAGGTGGCCAAGAAGTACTCGCTCTTCCAGCGCTCGGTGCGCGTCACGCAGACCTCGATCCGGCGCGTCAATGCGTACTTAATGGAGCGCATGCCCGGGCTGCCGAACCCGCCGGAGGTCGTCGAG
>JAADXJ010000085.1:0-47281 GCA_023337735.1 Pythium biforme | reverse complement strand
TGATGAGAGAGGATGCCTGACGTGGAATTAATTCTTTCAAGTGGATAGAGTTCGATTCATCCAAACGTAAGTGAGACTCAGAATCCACTTGCGTGTGAATTATTTCCGAGTGTGGTTCGTATAAGGTGCGGCAAGAGCGCTTAGAGACCAGAGCCCCACTGTAGCGAAGCGGAGGCCGGGGGCGCGGCGCATGATGCAGAATACATGTGCACTTATAAGGAGGATCTATATATATAGGAGCCACCAGAGCGAAGCGGGGAGCTCTTCAGTGCAGCGCAGCGGAGTGGGCGTGGCTTGGCACCCCCGCCGCGATCAGCGACGGTTTTAGGTCACTAAACCTTTCAATCGTACCTAATGCGAACCATTTTTGAGCTATTTTCTGCTGGCCCGACCTGAATCCACTTGCGCCGGAGAAACCGACCTCTATCCACTTGCAAGAATTAATTATAGTGACTATGTGCATGTCCATCTAATGTTGAGAAGAGAGTATCTGACTTCCAGTCACTTGATCCAGCATTTGCCAAGTGTGTCGCCTGCCTCAGGTGGTGGAGAAACACTGGTTCAAACGATAATACTGTACAGTCAGCAGCCCATCAATCGCCCATCATGACCCACGACGGCGGTTCCAACCTGCAACTTGGGAACCGGTTTGCAGCGACGTTTGGCCAAAAATTGGCGACCTTCTTTTCCAGGGGAACCGAGGCCTCGTACTTTGAAGGATCCACACAGTACATCGATCATTTCGACTAAGTGCGACAGAATGTCTTCCGCATGTGGATTGGCCAGAAATCTCACACTTTATTTTAGCGAATAGGAGCTTTCGTAACTATTTTACAGCCAATCACAAATGTCCCCCGTCAGTTCCTGATCTCTTCAGCTGTTTCTCTTGGTCTGACGCGTGGGATGACACCAGAAAAGAGAGAAGGGTTCCCAGCGGCCGAATTCTCGATCGCCCACGGCACCACCTTACGAAGGCGCCACTCGCCCCTCGCTACAACAGCATACAGAACCAATCCGACAGCACCACCAACCGCCACCATGTCCGCGAGCGACGTGAAAATTCTGGTCAAAAACGTGTACGTGCCGGCCGAGACGCAGCAGTTTGTCGTCGTCGACTCGCTCCAAGTGCGCACGCTCAAGGAGATGATCGCGACGGCGCTGCCGGGGAACCCGCTCCCAAAGCACCAGAAGCTCATCTTTGGCGGCAAGATCTGCGACGACGACGACACGCTCGCGAAAGTGCTGGCCGGCCAGAACAAAGACGCCGGCAGTAGCGACAGTAGTGCGAGCAGCGAGAACGTGGCCCCGTTCGTGTTCCACTTGATGGTGAGCTCGAGCGTGCCGCGGAGCCGACCGACAACGCCCGTCGCGCGACCGCAACCGTCCGTGGAACAGCCCGCGGCGACTCCAGCGCCCGCGCCGGCGTCACCAGCGCCCGTGCCGGCGTCACCAGCGCCCGTGCCGGCGTCACTGCCAGCTACGGCGACACCTCAGGAGGCGAGCGCGACTGTTGGCACGACCCCCGCGCAGCCGCACGTGGCGCCGCCACCAGCGTTCCCATTTATGGGATTCTTTGGCGCGGCTCCCGCTACCGCGTCGCCCCCGGGGACGTCGCATCATGGGAATCACCACCATCTCTACACACAGGCCATTCTCATGCAGCAGCAGGCGATGATCTTATCCCAGATCCAGTACTTGCAGCAGCTCCAGGCCCACAGCGCCCTACCTGGCGTCACGCCCGGTGCGCCCGCTGCTGGGCTGCACCAAGCGCACGGCATGTTCCCTGCGTATGGACACTACGGCCACCCTTTTGCCCATCACGGGTACGGCTTGCCGCCGCACCCGGCGGCGGCGTACGGCCACGGTGCCCACAACGCGCACGCTGCTGCTCCTGCTTTCCCAGCTGTGCGCGTGCCTGGCATGCAGTTTCCAGGCGGTGCCGTGCCTCCTGCCGCGGCCCCAGCAGTTGCGGAACCGCGAGAGCGTGGTCCCATCGGGCAGGCGTTCCGCGAAATCCTGCCGCTGATCGACATTCGCCTGGCCATGAAGATGACGTTTATGCTGTTCATTATCGGCCAGGATACACCGACGGACCGGCTGATCGTGCTGGCGCTCATGTCGTTCGGTGCTTACCTGTACGTCAACCACCTGCTTTTTTCACGGGTGAATGTTTGATCACTGACCTCGCTGCGTGATGTATGATTGCAGGCACATTACGGGCATTCTGGGCAAAGTGTTTGAGCTTCTCAAGCGTTCACGCGGAGTGCAAGGAGACAACGGCAACGCGAACGGTGAACCGGATGTCAACAACGCCAACCCGGACGGGGTGGTGAACGCACAGGGGCGGCTCAGCTCCATCGCGCGGTACGTGCGGATCTCCTCGGATCGAGGATTCGTCCACGACGTGCGTTACTTTATCACGGGCCTGCTGCTCTCGCTGGTGCCCGCTTGGCACCCGCAGCCGCTCAACGTCGACCCGGCGGCACCGCCGCACCAGGAGCCGGGCATCGCGGAGGCAGCCCAAGAACTCCCCCTGCAAGGTATTTAGACGAGTTGCATGAAGTGGTGATTTGTTTTGTTGTTGGTATTGTTGTTATGTGTGTATCGTTGGCCTGTATCCCTCTTGGAATTCCGAGATGCACTCTGTCTTCAGCGCTTCTTGGCCACCTTCAGCTCAGGTTGCATGACGGGGAAGCTCTTGTGGAGCGCATCCATCAGCTTTTGCTTGGACAGGCTCACGCGTCGGCCATCCAAAGTTACGTTGCCTCTCGAGTCGCCTTCACTTGCATCGCCATCTTCGCGGTGGGTACCGAGATTCAGGGTCTGATCCATCTCCATCGCATGGGAGAGGCGACGTCGTGGCGAGCACGCCAACTCGGGAGTCGCCTGGATCTCTACGTCTTCATCCACCTCCGGCCGTTCCTCCGATTCCTCTGCGTTAGATGTCCCCCATGCCAAGCGAACGCACAGCGGAACGGGTGCTCGCGTCGCGAACTCGATACTTCTCACGACCGCTTCATTGGCCGTCAGTTTGGGACTGGATGCGTTGCGTGAAGAGCGACAGTGCGGATTCGCACATGACGCGCCACCGCAGCCCACGGTCATCATGTGGAAATACGCGCACACGAGGTGCTTTGCGTATTCATACTGCTCCTGCTCGTGGAGGATTCGACGCGGAGTTTGTGGCCCGTCCATTACGTGGGCTGTGCTGTCGCGCATTCCAAGGTGAGCCAATGTCCCCACGCCCCGCCCACGATTCTTCCTCCCTGACCATCATGAGATCTCGCTATATTTACGCACAACGATCACAATTTCACTGATGCCACGCATGTTCCCTTTTCGAGGTAAACCAGTATCCACGCACAGAAAAATCATTCGTTTTCTTTTCCATCAATTCTTCAACTCGTGCTCGGCGTGCAACCGCTGGGCCGTCTCGGCCCACTTGTCCAGCGTCTCGAGCGCCTTGCCCGACGCGAGCACCTGCTTGGCCTTCTCGTAGCCGCTCTTGATGCTGTCGGCAATTCCGTACACGTACAGACCGGCGCCGGCGTTGTATGCGATCGTGTTGCCAATCGCGTTGTCGCAGGAGTTGCCGCCGGCAAACACTCTCCGCAGGATCGCGGCGTTCTCGGCGGCATCGCCGCCCTTGAGTTCCGACAGCTTGATTGGCGGCACGCCGACTTCCTCGGGCGTGAGCGTGTAGTGCTTCAGCGGCTCGCCGAGTTTGACCTCGACAATCTCGGCCGCGCCAATCGAGTTGAGCTCGTCGAGCCCCGCGCAGTGGACCACAAGACCGTGCTCAATGCCCAGCGCCTGGAACACAAAGCCAAACACTTCAAGCAGTGCGGGCTTATAGACGCCGATGACGATGCGCGAGCACCGCGCCGGGTTCAGCAGCGGACCGAGCACGTTGAAGACCGAGCGGATGCGGATGGCCTTGCGGATAGGCGCGACGTAGCGCATGGCCGGGTGGAAGTTGGGCGCGTACATGAATGCGATGTTGGCGTCGCGCACGCACGGCGCGACGGCCGCCGGCGGCAGCATGGGCACGCCCAGCTCTTCGAGAACATCGGCCGAGCCAGAGCTAAATGGGGAAAGACCAACGCATCCATCAGGTTAGAGACACGCCGTTTGGAAGTACGTACTGAGGGGACTAAACGGATGTACGTACCGGCTAGAGACCGAGCGGTTGCCGTGCTTGGCGACGAGCGCGCCGCAGGCAGCGATGAGCACCGCGGCAGCCGTCGAGATGTTGACGGTGTCAGCGCCGTCGCCGCCTGTGCCCACGATGTCGAGCGTTGGCCGCTTGGACTGTGATGAGGCAGATGCAAAAGAGCGTGGTTAGATCGCCCCAGTCATCAATCGACAAGACATAGTTTAGACGCACCTCAATCTCGACGGGGATCGCGTGCTCGCGCATGTATTTGGCGAACGATGCGACCTCTTGCGGGGACTCGCCCTTGGCGGCGAGCAGCGACAGCATGACGCCGACGCCCACGGGGTTCTTCGTCGACTCTTCCGACGCGATCTGGCGGATGGCGAAGTCCGCCTCGGCCTCCGTTAGGTCCTCCCGGCGCACGAGCTTGTCCAACAAGTCCTTGAGCTCCATGGTGATGAATATGTGTTCCGGAGAGGTGTGTGCTCGGAAAGGTTCGTTTGGGTTTCTGGTTTCACGCAGCGATTGGTCTTCTTGGGTCACGAACGGGGGACAAGAACTGCTCAGGGAGACTGGACCTGACGCTCACAAGAACGTTCTGCTTCAGGGAGTCGTGATGGAGAGAGTGCGCGGTGAGGCCCACTCTCCCGAAAGGTTACGTTGCTTGCTCGAAATGACGCAAACAGGTCCATCCAAGTCGATGGGACAAGATTGTACCGGAACAAGTTCTAAATAACACACCTGGTTTTGCAAAAATATCAATCTGGTTACGTGTAACCCTCTCTGACTGGTCAAAAGTGGGTGAAGCCGAAGCTGAGATTTGAGCCAATCGCTGCCTTCTCATCGTATGGATGAGACGGCAAAAAGAATGCCTTTTCAAACCATTTTTACTGATTTAGATAGATGTCATTGAAATGAGATGTCATTATCTCTGACTATCTTTGGGCTTGCTATCTTTGGCCTCTTCAACATGGCATCAAGATGCAGCGCTCAAAGGCACTGTTTCCCAAGGATCAGAACAGCTACCCTTCGCAAGGTTCCCAACTCTCCCCTCTGCCTCATCATCAAGGCCGCAGCCGTTTGTTCTCGTGACTGCAAGAGAGTGACGACGACACGGTCTCGGGAGACTCGCAGTTCTTGTCGCTATGGGCCACTACAGCGAGCATGGCTCGAGCAGCGCGCGAGCGCGTACGACGGTGCACCGTCAGGCAGGCAAGGACATCGCCGGGGTCACCAAAGTATTAGATACGGGGGATCTCGAACGAATCAAGGTG
This sequence comes from Pythium biforme, assembly GCA_023337735.1. Lineage (NCBI taxonomy): Eukaryota > Oomycota > Peronosporomycetes > Pythiales > Pythiaceae > Pythium > Pythium biforme. The sequence goes on along the minus strand of JAADXJ010000085.1, from coordinate 41,851 downwards.
CAGAACCATGTTGACTCTTTGAGGGATGCTGTGGAAACTCAGATGGTTTTTGTATGATTGCTAGAAAGAATCCGTGATCCTCACGGACGAAGAATTGCTGCACCGTAAGCGAGAGCAGGAGCAGCAGCTCAAGGCAACGCGCCATGAGGCCCAGGAGCGCAAGCGTCGCATGATGGAGAAAGAGATCGAAGTGCGAGCGCGTCGCGAGCAAACGGCGATGGAAATGGAGCTTGATGCGGAGCGCAAGGCACTGCTGACCAACGACGACGTATTGCGTAACCAGCACCTGATCTCGATGCGGAAAGTGAATTCGCTTGCGCTTCAGGCAAATGGATATATGGCCTGTGATGCTTTGCGAGAGAACCAGAAAGGGCGAGCGCAAATGGAGGCCAAGTACAATCGACTCCATGACCAAATCATGGACAAGGAACGCGTCGGCGAGCTCAATCAGCGCAAAGAAGACGAGGCGATCGCCCACGCCAAGCGCATCGAGGCGCGCCAAATGCTGGAGAAGCAGATCGCCGATCGCCAAAAGAAGAAGATGTACGAGGAAGAAAGCAAGGCAATCGAGGCACAGAAGATACTCAACACGTACAAGCAGTATGAAGTCGAAGAGCAACAGAAAATCGAACGGCACCGCGAGCAAGTGAAAGCGACCATCAAGCAGGTCGCAGAAACCAACGATCGCATCCGAGAAATGAAAGACCAAGTGGTTCGTCGAGAGAAGCAGGAAGAAATGGTCGCCGCGGCGTACCTGCGCAAGAAGGCGGCAGAGGAAGAGGCCAAGGTGCAGGAGCAGATGCGGATCAGCAAGGCCAAGGAGCTCCGTGTAGCAAAGCTTCGCGCTCAACAAGAAAAGGCCCAGGACAAGAGAGCTGCGCAGGACGAGTTCCGTGCAAAGAAGGCATGGGAAGAAGCCGAGATGAACACGCGCCTGAAGGGACAGCGTGAGAAAGAGACCCGAGCCACGCTGCAGGAGACGATTGCTCAGGATCGGAAACGTCAGGAGGCGTTCCATCATGAGCAGAAGCAGCAGATCACACACATGGAGAACCACCTCGATCGACTCACGCAGCAGCGCACGGAAGAAGATTACCAACGGCAGCACGCCAGACTGGAGGCCGCGAAAGAGCACACGCGCGAGCACGGCCTCAAGCTTCGCGACCAAATCGAGCAGAACAACCAGCTACGCACCAAGGCCAAGATGTTCGAGCAGAACGACGCCAAGTACGTCAAGAAGAAGGCCATGAAAGAGAGCATCGTCGCCGACAAGTACCGCCGCGAGACGCTCGCGACACTCGAGAAACGCGGCGTCGCCGAGGAGTACTTGCGCGAGCTCAAGCGCATGGACATCAACGAGACCAACGCATAAAGTGAGACTTTTCTTTACCTCATCCATAGTGTCACTGGATTTTGAGTAGGTGAAGAAATCAACCGACGACGGAAAGATCCAGCCGATCCCCCTTGAGGAGCGCTTCAGTTCTTTGCGGGTTTCCGGAGTGAAGCCATCAGCGTCAAGGATCACCATCCAGGTGCCTGGATGGGAGTCAGGGCCAGATGGGTCCCTTTGACGGAGGTGTGTCAATATTAAGATAGTATATTTTGACACCGGTGTATGTCAATCGGCCGATGGCAATACTGATAGAACAGCTCATCTGAGTCGTTGACCGTCCCAGATACACCTGGCGAGCCGCCGACACGTCCTTTACATCGCCCATGTGTGCGTGAGATCCGTCTGGTTGTCTTCCAGTCGCACCCGGCCTCCGTCTCTCCCACGATCTCTGTGGAAATACCTCAAAACTCCACAGAGACGGACCGGCGTTTAGACCCACAGTACCCAGCAGATGGGTGACGTGCAGTCAACAGCACGACCGACGGTCTTCCGAGCTGGAAGACATTGGAAGCTCCAACGTTATGAACGTCTGTCGACGGATCAATCCGAGTGCCATTGGAAAGCTGTTCTCGGCGATAGTTCCGCGCTCCTCTCTCACACCGTTCCATCCCCCTCGACTCCTGGAGGTGGCCCTCATCACGATCATTCTTCGATTTGATCCACGCTGGGAAACCGTTTGGTGTTTTTGTTTTTTGTTCTCCATTCCCGTGAACCACCAACAGCCAACATGAAGGTCTCCATGGTGCTCGCGCTCGCGGCCGCCGTCGCGTCGCTCGTGCACGCGCAGCAGCCTTCCTACGACTTCGAGTCGCGCATCGCGGCGACTAATGATGAGGAGCGCGAGATGCTGCTCAAGTCCACGGTCTTCATGCCCGCGCGCGTGGACGCCGGTCCGGCCATGGAAGGCGCCAACCTCGCGATCCCGTCGACGCTCAACGGCAACTCAGTCTCCTTCGGCACGACCGACCGCACGCCCACGGCCGGCGGCGCCACGCCGATCACGATGGGCTCGATCAAGGGCTCGTACGATCCGGCGCCGGTGCTCGCTGGCCCGGCCACCGAGGCCACGGCGCCCACACCCGCTCCCGTGCTCATCTCCGGTAACCCGGCCACTGAGGCCGCGGCGCCCACGCCCACTCCCGTGCTCATCTCCGGTAACCCGGTCTCGCAGGTCGCGACGCCAGCGGCCCCTGCTTCCACGCCCGCGACACCTACGGCCGTCACGCCTGCTGCCACGCCCACAACGCCGGCGGCCGCCACACCTGCTGCCACGACGGCGGCGCCCGTAACGGCTGCGACACCTGCTCCTGCCGCCAAGCCGACGACGGGTGCTGGTAACCCCGCGGCCCAGGTTGCCGCGCCAAAACCGACCCCGGCGGCCTCCACGCCTGCCACGACGACCGCAAAGCCTGTTGCCGCGACGCCAGCGGCCCCCGCTGCCACGCCGGCGAGCACAACTGCTAAGCCTGTTGCTGCGACGCCCGCTGCCACATCGGCGGCTCCTGCTCCGGCGACCGGTGCGAACCCCGCGGCCCAGGTTGCCGCGCCAAAACCGACCCCTGCGGCCTCCACGCCTGCTGCGACGACCGCAAAGCCTGTTGCCGCGACGCCAGCGGCCCCCGCGGCCACGCCGGCGAGCACGACTGCTAAGCCTGTTGCTGCGACGCCAGCTGCCACATCGGCGGCTCCTGTTCCGGCGACCGGTGCCAATCCGGCGGCCCAGGTGGCCCCTGCTGCCACAACTGCCAAGCCCGTTGCCGCCACGCCGGCGGCCACTACTGCCAAGCCCGCCACGCCTGCCGCCACTCCTGCGGCGCCAGCTGCGACGACGGCTAAGCCGGTTGCCGCGACCCCGGCGGCTCCGGCGACGGGTGCCAATCCGGCCGCCCAGGTTGTCCCTGCTACCACGACGGCGAAGCCTGTTGCTGCCACGCCGGCTGCCACTACTGCAAAGCCTGTGGCCCCTGCTCCTACGCCGGCCGCTACGACGGCCAAGCCCGCTGCGCCTGCCGCCACTCCGGCTGCCACGACTGCCAAGCCTGTTGCCGCGACCCCGGCGGCCACCACCGCGAAGCCCGCAGGTTCGACTACGGGAGCCGGCCCGGCGGCTCAGAATGCACCGGCTGCGACGACCGCAAAGCCCGCTGCGGCCACACCGGCGTCTACTACTGCCAAGCCTGCGGCTCCTGCTGCCACGCCGGCGTCCACCTCCGCAAAACCGGTTGCAGCCACGCCTGCGGCCACAACCGCGACTCCTGCTGCGACTGCGGCGAAGCCTGCGGCCCCGGCAACGGGTGCGAGCCCGGCTGCTCAGAATGCTCCAGCTCCGACCACTGCCAAGCCCGTTGCTGCCACCCCGGTGACGCCCAAGCCGACGCCTGCGGCTACAAAGGCGGCTACACCTGCTGCCACCCCTGCTGCCACAACGGTCAAGCCGGTGGCTGCGACGCCCGCAGCAACGACCGCCAAGCCTGCTGCCGCGCCGGCCCCCTCTACTGCCAAGCCTGTCGCCCCTGCCCCGGTCACGGCAGCCACACCCAGCCCCGCTGTGCAAGTCGCTCCCGCTGCCACGACCGCGAAGCCAGTGGCTGCTACCCCAGTCACGCCGAAGCCAACGCCTGCGGCGACTAAGGCCACAACACCGGCTACTACGACTGCGAAGCCCGTGGCTGCTACGCCGGCTGCTACTCCCGCTACCACGACTGCGAAGCCCACTGCTGCGCCGGCTCCAACGACGGCCAAGCCGGTCGCACCGGCTCCGGTCACCGCTGCCACGCCGAGCCCTGCTGCACAGGTCGCGCCTGCTGCCACGACCGCGAAGCCGGTGGCAGCAACGCCCGCGGCGACCACTGCCAAGCCTGCTGCCACCCCGGCTGCCACCCCTGCTACAACGACGGCCAAGCCGGTGGCTGCCACGCCCGCGGCAACGACAGCCAAGCCTGCCGCCGCTCCGGCTCCGACAACTGTGAAGCCAGTTGCGCCGGCTCCAGTCACGGCTGCCACGCCAAACCCCGCTGCCCAGGTTGCGCCCGCCTCCACCACGACCAAGCCAGTGGCCGCTACCCCAGTGACCCCGAAGCCGACGCCTGCTGCCACCAAGGCCACGACGCCGGCTCCGACCTCGGCCAAGCCGGTGGCTGCTACCCCGGCTGCCACTCCTGCTACCACGACGGCCAAGCCGGTGGCTGCTGCGCCTGCGGTGACCACTACCAAGCCCGCTGCCGCTCCTGCGCCGACGACGGCCAAGCCGGTTGCGCCAGCCCCGGTCACAGCTGCCACGCCCAACCCAGCCTCTCAAGTCGCCCCGGCCGCGACTACCGCCAAACCTGTCGCTGGCACGCCTACTGGCACGCCTACTGGCACACCTGCTGCCACGCCGGCCGCGACGACGGCCAAGCCGGCCGAGACCCCTGCATCCACGACCGCCAAGCCCGCGACGCCCGCTCCGACCACGACCAAGCCCGCGGCGCCTGCCACGGGTGCTGGTGCCAACCCGGCGGCCCAGGTTGCCACGCCGGCCTCCACACCGCTGCCGACGACGGCTGCCGCGCCGGCGAGCAGTGCTGCGGCCTCGACGCCCACGCCCGTGAGCAATGCGACGCCAGTGATGACCCCGGCAACTCCGACTGCCAACGGCCCCACGCAGAGCTAAGAACCTCCTCTCGAAACGCAGTAGAAGACAAGTGGTTGTGTATTTGTAGTGTGATGGTCGTCAAAGCGGGTGCGTTGTCCGCGAAGAAAGCAAGCGACGCGCGCCAATGGGGCCAGTTGAATATGTAGTTACGCGTGTGTTCCCCCACGGAATGAAAGTGAAAGCCTATAAATCCTATCCCCACTCGACTGCGTGCACTTGTATCCACGGTCACAGCACGTTCGCTGATGCCATTTCCAAAGATCGGCTTGGCATGAAAATGCTGTGGTGCGAGGAGCAATGAGGGAGTAGACTGACGTCATGGCGGTGGTGAGGTGACGCCGATGCCATGCCACTGGGGGGGACACTGTACTGTACATATGCGCGCGGCAACACAGACTTATCCTCCATTACTCACTCGATGATCGTGATAGAGTCTTCCCCACCGCATTGGCCACCTGCTGAAGCGAGTGCAAGTTGCCTTTGACGATGCAACATGAAGCCATCTGACGAGAGGTTACGCTTGAGGTTATGACGCAGCGGTGAGATTCGCGTCGCATCATCGCCAGATTCAACCTGGGACGATCCGCTTGGTGGCGGCATATGATTGGTCCCCACTGAATTGCCCTATCCGTTCGTCCGGCGGACTCCAGAGCGGACCCAGGGATCTTTGTGTCAACGGCAATCTGGAGTGTCCGTTGAGGGGTAGGGTGAAGGATGAATTTAGAGTGGACAGAGAAGCAAGACTCTTAGCAACGTCACTGCGGGCGGATCCCCTCTTGCCAAGAGGGGATCTTGTTACACGCTCTTCATCCAACCTGGAACAAACACTCTTCGAGCATAATTTCTGTAACCCCCATTCAAAGGGTACAGTCCAGTCCAGAGGTGGTTCATCCGGTCACTGCCACTTTCCCATTCGCCAACTTGCACTTCCGGTGGGAGAACGTACATCTGCAGTACCAGTACACGCCAGCAAGCCTCTGCGTTTGTCCCTCCTTCCTTCCAACTTTCTATCCGCCATGATGCAAGCGCGCCGTTCGCTCGCGGTGTTGCTCAGTGCCGCCGGTGCGAGCGTCAGCGCCGGTGCCGGGTACCTCTACTTGGGCGACGACCCACTCCACCACCAAGCTCCGGATCCGCAAGTGCAGAACAAAAATACGATCACCAAGATTCAACAAAGCTCCACCACAGAAGCGGACGATACCAACAAACCCTCAGGCCGCCGCCGTCCGCTGCGCGCCACGACCAAGAAGGACCTAGGCTGGGAGCAGAGCCTCGCGCGCGACCTCGCGTGCTGGATCTCGTCTGCCAGCGTGTACACCGCGACTCAAGTGTTCTACGCCGCCGCCCCCGCCGCCAACGATTTGCTGCGTTGGCGTGCCAACACCAACAACGCCAACACCAACGTCCATGGGAACCAGACTCAGACACCGACACATCAGAAGCTGCTCACGCACGGAGAGCTCCACCTCCACGATGAACAGGATGATGATCTCCATGGCGACGCCAAGCGCCGTCGAACGGCCCCGTCGCCCGCGCAGGGCCTGTACCACTCGCTGCTGGGGTGGATCCAGGACCTGGACCCGCAGACCTCCGGCGACTGGCATGCCGACCGAGTGATCCAGAGCGCGAGCTTCAGCATGCTGCTCAACGGCCTCTCGGGCGCCGACGCGCTGAGCCTCCGTCGCGACCTCGAGGCCGAGATGCTGCGCGCCGTCGGACTGCTCGCGACCAACGACCAGTGCGCGGCCGCAATCGTCCAGCGCGCCACGCGCTACGGCAAGCACGCGCTGCTCAATGTCGCGCAAGCCCACGAAACCGACCCACGCCTGGGCCACGCGCTCCAGCGGCTGGTGACCTCGGACGCCGGCGCAGCGCTGCGGTTCGGCCCGGCCAACTTGCTCTCGCTGGTCGCGCTCGCCGTCGCCGACGAAATGCCCGACGAGTACCTCGAGTTTGCGTTCTGGGCGCTCGCGCGGGCCGCGAGCCCGGCCCATGGTGCGTCTTACGCGTGGCGCAAGACGCTTTTTGGCGACGACGCCGTGGCCAAGACGCGCCGCAAGCTCGTGGCAAGCGACAGGCTCTGGCACGCGCTCGCGGCCGCCGGGCCGGGGTCGTCTCGGCCCCTGGAAGTGCAGCGTCAAGTCGCCTCGCTGCTCCGCGAGCTCAGCGACGATCTCAATGCGGCCACGGCCGGCAGATTCAAGAAGCACTTGGGTACGTTGGACGCTGTGGTCCAGTGGGTCAGCTCCTCGGACGCTGTCCTCGCGTGCGCGGCGCTGCAGACTGTGGCCAACATCGCCACGGACAAGGGGCTCCGCGCGCAACTGTTTGCGTCAGACGCATTAGACGCGATCCGCGCCCGTGTCCAGCACGATGGCACCAAGAGCAACCCGCAGCTCACAGTCCAGCTGCTGCGCGCTGTGCGTAGCCTTGCGCGCCCCACGGCGGCGAACGAGCAGCCCTATGTATTGGACCGCGACGCGCTCTCGTTCGTAGCGGGCGACGAAGACGACGACGTCGACCAGCCGCTCCACCACGACGATCTCATGCTGCCCAGCGCAGCGCGCACGCACCAGTACGTCGATGGCTGGATCGAGCTGTTTGCGGCGTTCCTGCGCAGCGACAACAGCGACGTGCGCGCCGAGGCCGCGCTCTGTCTCGAACAGATCGCGTCGTGCGGTACCCACCAAGACCAGGGCGTCCAGGAGTGGCTCATTGCTGTGCTGGACGGAGTGCTGGAGCAAGTCCCGGCGTCGGTCTCGGCCGGTTCGATGAGTGTGCGCGCCGCAAAATCCCGCACGCGGCCGATTGTCGGCCAGCGCGCGCAGAAGGGTGAGTACGCCGCGTCCCACGCCAAGGCCTTGCGCGCACTCGCGTTTGTCGCAGGACGCGGCGAGTGCCAGCAGGAACTCGTGCGTCGCGGTGGCGTCCCGCTGCTCAAGCTGCTCTTAGCGTCCAGCAATACGCAAGTCCAACGCGAGACGGCGCGCGTGCTCGCGAACATGTTGACGTGTGACGCGATGGACCCGGCGTTCGCTGAGTTTGCGAGCCGCGACGAGCAGCTCACGCGCGTGCTGGACGCGTGGACTGCGTCGAGCGACGTCATGCTCCGCTCACTGGCCCATCGCGCGCGCTCGAACCGCCGGTACCAGCACAACCGCCTGCAGCACGCCGACGAGAGCGACGTCCAGTACCTCGACAATGTCCATCCGCTCCATTTTTCCACGTCGCCGGCGTTCCGCCGTGACAACCAGGGCCACGAGGAAGATCAAGGCAGAGAAACCGAGGTGGTCGCGAACGACCAGTACGACATGGACGTCGTGTTTATCCACGGGCTGTTGGGCTGTCCGTACGAGACCTGGGTCTGCGGCGACGATGAGAGCACAGTGTGGGCCGAGAAGTGGCTGCTCCAAGATCTCAAGTCCGAGGGCTACAACCCGCGCGTGCTGTCGGTGGGCTACGACTCGCAGCTGCTTGCATCCGAGTCGGCGTGGCGCACAATGTGCTTTGAAGAAACGAGCCAGGACGTGCTTCAGAAGCTCCAGGCCGCACGCGTCGGCGACAGCGCACGACCCGTCGTGTTTGTGACCCACAGCCTCGGCGGCGTCGTGCTCAAGCAAGTGCTGCTCGAGTCCACTACCTCGACAAGCGAGACCTCTGCGTCTCCTTCGAGCCTCGCGGACAGTGTACGTGGTGTGATCTTTTACGGCGTGCCGCACCACGGGAGTCCCGTCGCACAGACCATCCAGGCGTTCCGCCCGCGCACGCTCGGCATCCAGCAGCACCCAGTGACGGCCCACTTGCACGGCACGCCGCACCTCAAGATGCTCAACGACTGGTGCGCCGATCTGTTTGAACAAAAGGGCATCGCGGCCATCAGCATCAGCGAGAGCGTGCCGTGCCGGCTCCCGCTCATCGGCGTCGACGCGCTGGTCGTGCCGCCGGCCTCGGCGAACCCGGGCTTTGGTGAGTTTGTGTGCATCGAGAACGCCGACCACGTCGACGTCTGCAAACCGCGATCGAAAGAGGATGTGCGGTACACGCTCGCCAAGGACTTTATCCAGAGAAACGTGCCCCTGGACGTGGACGATGGGGCCATGATGCGCGTAGAATAAAGAAACGAAGTAAAGTAGAACGTATCAGTAGGAACAACGCACAAGTATAACAGCCCGAACGAGTACAATGTGCATCAAGTGGTCTCGTCTTCCGTTGCGTGTTGGGGAAGTGTCCGTTACAGATGCCACACGACGACAGTCGCAGCCACGCTGACAGTGATCGTACTAGGTGTCCATGGTGTCGATGAGCGGCTGGCGGCGCTCAGGACCGGCAAGGGCTTTGGACTGGCTTGGTTGATATCTGGCGAGTGGAGCAGCGCGTACGTGACAATGGGCTGCATGGGCATACCCGGGCGGATGTGGAACAGTGTGGGCGTGGGATGTGCAGGGTTGATGGATGGAGGAGCCACGGTCTTGATGGGCTGGATCGTCAACATGGGCTCTGCTGCCGCCGCCGACGATGTGGCCATGACAAGAGAGAGGACCAGGAGCGTAGTAAGAAGGAAGATGCGGCGGTCCATGGTGACTTGTAGTGAGGGCGAGGCGAAAGGCGGAGTGAGGTAGGGGGAACGACCACACGCGGGAGTCAAGTAGTCGGGTGCGGGAGAGTGAAAGCGTCGAGGGCTTCTGAAATGGGAGGTTCATTTCATCTCAGTGAGATCTCGTCTCACCATCGAGCGCATGAGGCAAATGAGATGGAGAGAAATGACATCATTCGCTTATACCCCTGGGTGTTTGTTCCTCGCCGTGACACTTGAGGCGACCGTCTTACCTGCCACGCAGGACTTGCAATCGCGTGTGGGCCTCGTTCATGATAGATAGCGAGTCTCAGTTGCCGTTCGGGAGAAACAGCGGCGGCCCAAAGTGTCCTGGCAGAAGCGGAAGCCACCCGCGAAGACTGCTGCTGGAGGACGTGGGTTCTTTGGTCTTGGTGTCGACGGCAGCAGTCGAGATCAGGAGGCAAAGAACCACGAAGATCGCAATAGCGATGGCCACGCGACGAACCATGGAGCGATGCCTGTGGCGGTGGAATACGCGTCAGCAGACCTTGCGGATTCGGCGAAGACAAAGCGGCAAAAGACGAGTGAGCGCGGATCTTTGGAGAGAGCAACACGCCGGCACGGGCTCCTGTGGTGGTTCAAACGGCAAGTGCTTTGGTACTGGCAGTACACAGCACACGACCTCGCTGGATTTTGTCCTCGTGTGATATACTTCTAGTTGTTCAGTATGGCGCGTGGGCAAAAATTGCTTCAAATCACATTTTGAAGAATGTGATTTGTGATTGAAAATGTAGTTTGAAACATCCATTCCGAGTCCATCGGGCCGACATGTGATTTGGAATCAGTGCTTCCAAGAAAAAACATAAGATTGGAAGAAGGGGTCAAATGATTACAAGGAGAGTAATGTATGAAGGAGGCAAAGAAGTTCGCGGGTCTGGGAATGGCAGACGTCTAATCTGAAATCCCAGTGTGGGGGGATCGTTGGTTGGATCTGTGTGGGGCTTGAGCGACTACACTGGGGAGTCGAGAGGCGTTGATGGCCCCCACTTAGGTCGACGACGCCGCCGTCTCGCCACGCGCGATCGCCAAGTTCGCCGAGAAGTACAGCTGCCACAGCTGGACGAAGACGACGATGAACACGAGGATCAGCGAGCCAAACACGTTGGCCTGGAACGTTGCCGACGTGTGGTCCCATCCACAGTACTCGGTCACACTCATCTTGACCATGGGGTAGAACTGCACCATAATCCAGATGCCGAAGAACATTGCCGAGAAGTAGTTCCACGGCGTCGTGGCGTTCTCGTACTGCATGAAGCGTAGGAACGCTACGAGCTCGCTGAGACCGAGCGTGAAGAAAATGAGCACGTTGGGGATCTCGAACCACGACGTCTTCTGACCGGCACCCGTGTTCGTCCACGACGACTCCTTGCCCGTGAGGCGTGCCTGGAGCGCCTCGCCAATGGCCAGTAGCGTGATGAACGAGTACGAGAACCACGTCTGCTGGGCACGCCACACATCGTTGTTGTCAACGGCGCGGTTGGCGAGCAAGTTGAGCAACCATCGGACCATCATGAGTGGCAAGAACGAGTAGATGAACTCGAGGCCACGCGCGTAGAACGGCGAGTCACCCGTGCACAAGTAGTACACGGCGATAATCACGTAGCACAAGGCCGGGATCGAACCGAACGGGTAGAGCACCGAGTCCATGAAGAACATCTTTCGCGGGAATGCGAGCGACGGCTTCGGGTCAGGCGCAGGCACGCGCGGCGGGCGCCAGTCCGGGTCGACTTCGGATTCGTTCTTCATCAGCAGAATCTGGACAGCACCCTTGGCCCAACGTTTACGCTGGCCCATCGAGGCAGCGACCGTTTCGGGGATGGCACCTTCGCAGAGACGAATGCGGTCCTTGGGCTCGCCTTCGAAATCCTTTCGGAAGTACACCGAGTCCCAACCGGCTGTGTGGAGAATGTTACCAGTGAAGGCATCTTCCGTCTGGGTACCGTACTGGATACCACCGATCGAGTCGAACGCCTGGCGACGGAAGACAGCGTTGGTACCGGCAAAAGCGGCCGAGTCGAATCCATCACGACCACACTGCACAGCGTCGAAGAAAATGGTGTTCTTGTGGCCACACGGATCGCCCATGACGGAAAGCTGCGGCGTGTCCTCGAAGTACTGCGGGGTCTGCACGTACGAGACCTGGTTCCATGAGATGTCGTCCGAGTACTGGCGTCCTCCGCCGTCGACGGCCTCGCCCTCCGAGAAGAAAAACGGGATCACAGCGAGCAGGAACTTCGGGTGGGGCTTCATATCGTTATCCAGAATGAGGATGTACTTGCCGTCTGCACCTTCGTTGAAGAGGCAGTTGTTGATGTTACCGGCCTTCGAGTGGTGGACTTCCGGTTTCATGCGACCAATGAACGTCACACGCGGGATGCCGCGGTCACGGTAGTCGTAGTCGTCCGACAGCGAGCCGACGGCACAGTCACGACGCTGCACGCCCTTACCACCTTCCTTACGGAGCTCACGCACCGACGAGTGCTGGCGACGCCACGACTTGAGCGAGGCGTCGTCCGTGACCGGACCGACAACGCGCTCGTGCATGACGCGCGCGACTTCACCACGCAAATCTCCAGCAAACTCAATGACCTTGGTGTTGACCGTGACCTTGAAGTGGTTGTTCGCGTCCCAGACCGACTTGGTGTAACCATCATCGAGGATGAAAATGTGGAGCAGCTCCGGCGGGTACTGGAGCGCCAAACAGTTCTTGAGTGTCGACATACTGTCCGTGACAGGTTCCATGTAATGACACAAGAACACGTCGACAGTCGGCCACTGCTCCTTCGGGAGCGGCGGCTTGAAGTCGTTCATGAAGCGCGCGCCACGACGGATGGGGCGCCACATACTGAAGTTGAACAGCAGGCCCAGGAAAAAGTTGAGAAACTCCGAGAAGACCATGAGCATGTACATGATCCAGTTGCCGGCGGGCGTGTCGCGGATGCAGTAGCCCTGGCTCGTCGTCTGGTCAATGTTGAGCGTCGAATCGTAGCACTTGAAGTTCTTGACGATCGAGGCCTCCAGTAGCGCGCACGGCAGCGTCGGCGCCGTGGGCGTGCAGGCGTACTCACGCGGGTAGAACGTGATCAAAAAGTAGAGCCAAATGACACCCGTGATGCCCGACAAGAAGTAGACCAAGTGGAAAAAGCCGGTGCCCGAGATCTTGTACTTGCGGATGTTGGGCGTCTCGACGGGCTCGGCCGCGCGGTTCGCGATCGAGTACGTGCTCATAGCGAACGAGCGGAACGACGGCTCGTAGAAGTTGTTGGGGCGCGCCATGCTGTTGTCGTTGTAGCCGCGCATCTTGCCATCGGGGTCCTGGACACCGCCGTCCATAAAGCGGATCGAGCGGCCGCCGTCCTTCACGCTAAAGCTCTGGTGGGCGAGCTTCGGGTCCACAAACGACGTCGTCGACACGTACGCGCGGTTCGGGATCGGCTGCCAGCGCTCGGGCGTCTTGGTCGTCGAGTTCATCGCGACCGACGGCATCTGCGCCTGCGAGATCGAGATGTTCTGGTCGGCGTCGTCCGCGGGCATGGCCTCGCCACACTCCGTGCAGAAGGCCGTGCCAGCCGGGACGGTCGCAAAGCAGTTCTCACACACGAGACGCACGCGCTCGGCGGGCAGCTGTGCACTGAGCGTGGCGCCGACGGGCAGCTCCGGCAGGTTCTCTTCAATGGGCCCAAGCGCCGCGTGGGCGCCCACGCGGTTGTAGCAAATGAGGCCCCAGCGCATGGCCAGCTGGTTGAGGACACCGACGACAAACACGCCGCCCCACACGAGGAACATGAGCAGCTGCGTCGAGCCATCGAGGTCGTCCAGCGCGGCCTTGCCGCCGTCCTGGAAGCTACGCACAGCGACCGTCGAAAGCGTCGAGTCGTCGATGAAGCGCGAGACGCCGTCTGCGAGCAGCCAGCCGCCGACAATGCTCGTAAAGAAAATGTACTTGAAGCGGTGGTTCTCCATGTCGCTGGTCTTCGACTTGGACGACCACACGAGCATGAAAATGATGAGGAACGCGATCACAAACTCCTGACGCGCGAGCTTGTTGTCTTCCGGGAACAGACCGACGCCGTCGTTGGCGTCGATCAGCAGAATGTACGGCGCAATGACTGCACCGGTCGCGAGCAGCAGCAGCAGCGGACCGACGGCCGTGATAAAGCCAATGATCGCGCCGAGGAGCACACCGGCACCGCCGGCCGCGCCGAGCGCGATCCATTCATTCGTGTCGGACGCCAAGTTGACGATCGCAGCAAACGCCAGGCCAAAGCCACTGTAGACGAAATGACAAAACGTGAGTATCCTGCACAGCGACCGCGAACACAGGAAACGGAGGGAAGGAAACGCACATGCCAAAGCCCGAGAGGAACTGTGTGGTCGAGAAGAGCGAGCGCGCGCCGATTGAGAGCGCCGACCAGCCGCCGAACGCGAGCGAGAGGCCGCCGACGATCTCGGCCACGGCCGCGACGATGTGGGCCGCGGCGACCATGTTCGATCTCCTACGGCTCTCTCTCTAAACTCCGGAGAGCCCTGGATGGAACACCAAGTAGACAGAAGATGGAACGATGAGGCCTAGGCAGCGCGAGATACCGAGTGCCTTCCTCTCTCTCCCCTTGCAGCGATAGTTCGTCGAAAGGAGGGGGTTGTTCCTTCCTCCACCAGCGTGATGAAGAGAAATGAGCGAGGAGAGCAAAGGAGCGGAAACGAGAAGATAAACAAAGGGAGCCCAAGGAGAGAAGAAACTTCCGCACCAGGGACGATAAATTCCCGACGGAAAGAAAACGCCAAAAAAAACACAACGGCTGGCGAACCAGCCAGTAACCGGTGGGAGGAGAGGTTAGGGGAAAGTTTTGGGCCGCTCTATTTTTTCTCTCGCTCTGTCAGAAAGAGGCAGGCAGCACGCACGCTGAGCAGAGTCTGGGTGGGCGCTTCTGGAACTGCCTGGCTCGAAGATTGGAACTCGGCAGTTTCGGTCGGACCCTGCAGACGGCTGCGCTCGGGACCTCCAGTCTGACTCTGGAGTCCAGAGTCAGGAGCCTGGACGACGATGGAGCGACGTTGTCAAGTGCGCGACAACGCGACAATGACGCCAGCCCGACGCCGCGAAAAGCATAACCGCCCGGGGTACCTGTCGGTACACACGTTAGAGGGAGCATGCGCCGCGATCCAGCACTTGAAAGTGTACCCATGTTCAATTCAGGGTTCATTCTCTGTCTCGAGCTGGCTGGATCATTTTTCTCGCTCAATCCTCCTCCTCCAAATCATCCTCGGCATGGAGTCCATTCAGGATTCCATCCTTCCTATCCATTCGAGTCTCTTTCTCGCCTGCGCTTCGACACCTAGAATGTGGATACCACGGGCGAGGGACGAGCGAATCCACTTGGAAGTGATCCCTTTCGCAGACGTTCGTTGGTGTGTGAGGTTCACACCATTCGAGCCAGAACCGCTGGGTGCGAGCGACAGCGAAAAATTCTCACACAACGCAGTTGCTTATAAGCAATATAAATAAGATGAGGTGGCCTGGCACATGCGCGTGGATACTGTTTTTCGTTCTTGGATTCTTGGACGTCTCTCTCTCTCTCTCGTTTCTCGCTTTCTCGAACTTTTGACAAGGATCCAGTCGCACGGCAGAGACTTTACCGGTACTTTACCAAACGCAGTCACTCACAGTGAAGCGACTGGAAATATCGGATACTACACGCCAGCCGTGCCATCCGCTAGATGGCAAAGATCAGCATGGTGGCGCCATTTCCGCATGGGGCCGCGACATTTTGATCCCGTCGTCGTGCCAAAAAAAAACACAACGCGACAGTCCACATGATCCGCTCCCGAAAAAACCGATGGGTTCAGGAACTCGGACCCGTGGTTAGGGATACCGGGCGATTGGGTGGTTTTCCTGTGGTGCTTCAGCACAACCGCCTTTGAAACAGACAACGCCCGTAGCGGGGATAGGGTTCGTAAAATAGTGGGGTTGTTTCAATCTTTCTGCTCACTGTCGGTATTTTACACAGTCCGTAAATTACGGCAGGCGCCAAGCGCATTCTTCGCTGCTGACAACGCGACCAAGAAGCGCTCATTGGGTTTTCCTTGGCGCTTGGCGTAACATTGTCGTATTGGGCCATCGCACAAGACCCCTCTCTCCACGCCTCTCCCCTTCCTCACTATGGCCCGCTCGCTACTGCTTGCGTCGGTGGCGCTGGTGCTCTGCGCGCTCGCGGGCGTGAGCGCCGACAAGGCGATCTTCAACCAGACGGCCGGCTACCAGATCGAGGTCTCGCTCAAGGACTGGTCCAACTTTGAGCCTGAGAATGGCGGCTGCGTGACGTGTCCCTACACGTGCGTCAAGCGCTCGACGGGCCCCACGGGTACCTCGCTCAACCTCTCGAACGCCACACTCATGGCTTCGCTGCCGGCCATCTATACGCAGAACGTCATGAACGGCTGCTGTTACGCCTCGGCGGCGAAGTCGACCGTCATGCCCGACTGCAACAAGGAAGCGAACCCGCCCGCGTCCGAGTCCTGCGGCTTCCTGTACGGCCCGACGCTCACTTGGCGCATCAACGACGCCACCAAGACACCCGACAAGCCGTTCCGCGCGATCCTCCTCGCCACGATCGACTGCGAGAACTTTTGGGCCGTGGGCCAAAACCCCATCAAGTACACGACCAACACCAAGGCGGTCTCGGGCTCGAAACAGATCAACGGCGGATGCTATGGCGACGCCAAGGGAAACGCCATGGTGCTCGCTGGCTGCCTAACGTCCAAGCTTAAGGTGGGTTCATACTAGTTGGGGTCTGCCTCCTGCATGGATATGGGTGACTGATTGTGGGTTTTGGGATCCTTAGTTTGACAAGTCGAAGACGTTCACGTGGGATATGCTCGCCAACAAGTGCGAAGGTCTCTCGGGCAAGTGCGCAATCACGAACGGCATGTGGGGCGAGCAGCTCAAGTGCTGCAAGGTGCGCACGACCCTGACGTCCGACTGGGACCTCAACTACAAAGTGTATATGGCCAAGGCCAAGACGACCGTGCGCCTCTCGGGCCCGGCGATCGTCGGAATTGTGTTTGGCGGCGTCGCGCTGCTCATGGCACTGGTCCACTACGGCGCCAAGGCCCGCGAGCGCGCGCGCCAGACGGCGTTTATGCGCGAGCAGGAGGCTACGGACGACTATGAAGAGATCATGACGCCGCTGGTCGGCGCCAACGGCGAGAAGCGCCCAGCGCCGCTCCAGCGACCGATCGGTCCGGCGAGCATCGAGGTCTCGCTCCACGAAGGCGACAAGATCTTCCGAAAGCCCGATGACGAGCTCTTATACGAAGGCGACATGTACTAGAGGACTTCCCCTCTGGTGGAAACAATGCTCGCAGGTGTCCGAGGAGAGGGAGGCCCCCGGCCGTTTCTTCACAGCCCCACGCCCGAACTTCTCGTCTCTCCTCCTCTTCCCTCTCGCTGTGTCTGTAGTTTTAGATTCATCAACTTTCAACCCCCACCACCATTACCACACACACACCGCAAAACACGAACGGATTCTTTATCGATGGTTTGTGTCTTGTATCTCATTTATCCCGAGTGAAAGAAAAAACTCAAAAATGTATGATCGCGACTCGATCAGATGGCCTCGGCCTGTTCTATGCTGAGCCCTTCGTAACACGTGAGCCCGGCAGCGTTTTGGATCGTGTCGATCGCGCCTTTGGCCTTGATGTACTCGGCCAACTCCGTGTGCTTGTACTCGATCAGGTAGTGCAGCGCCGTGTTGCCGTTCAGGTTCTAAGCTCAGCCAACACCATTCCAAATCAGCATACTGACAAGCTCACACAGTGGGATCCACTCAAACGCACCTGGAGGTTCATGTCGGCGTGGCGCCGCATGAGGAACTTGGCAATCTTCTTGTTGCCCTGCTGGCACACGAGGATAAAGAGCGAGTTGCCGTGGTTGTCGCGCGCATTCACCTCGCAGCCGCCGTCCAGCGCGTCCTCCAACTGTACAACAAGAAGCGACATACGGTCAGTGTCATTAGGCTTCCCCCATTGTCCATCGACCACGCGAAACGTACACCCTGAAGATTGTTGTTGCGCGCACATAGCACAGCCTTGGCGACGAGCTGCTCCATGGTCATGTCCCGCTCGGCCGGGTCCTTCTCGAACAGCGCATCCTTGGCGGCCTGGGTCACTGCGACGGCGCGACTCGGACTGCCTGCGGTTTTTTCAGATACCTCGGTAGTACTTGGGTGGGTCGCGAGGTACTCGGCCCACTGGAGCTTCTTCTCTTGGAGGTCGGCGTTCGCCTTTGGGATCAATAAACTGCGCAGCTCCGGGATGAAATCTGGCGGCTCGTACGGACTTGACTCGCGCGGGTCGATCATGCCCACGGGCGTCGAGTGGTTCGGCTGATTGATAAACGCCGAGCGCGGGCCTTCCGTGTGGGTACCGCACACGCAGCGAGCGAAATTGGGCGGCAGCTTCGACGCTTTAAGTCGCTTCCAGCCTTCGCCCGGCTTGCTTGGTGTGAGCCTAGAGCCCTGCGCAGACAGCTGCAGCTTGGCCATCTTGGTCGCCATCAGCGACGCCTTGGACCGGTCCTTTTCCTCCGTCACGCGGATCAGGTGGTCCCGTAGATCCAACTGCTCGGCGTCCCCGGCGTCGTCTCCCTCGTTCTCATTGCCATCCAAAGATGAGCGCCGCCGCCGGTTCTTTTTCTTACTCTTGGCGGCATCGTCGCTCTCGTCCACGTCAAGACCGAGCTTGGCCTTCAGCACGTGGAGAAACTGTTCGTCCGCGAGCAGCGCGTTCGCCATTTGTGAGATGGCTTCACGGGCCTTGCGCTGTTCTGCGTTCAACGCGCTGTCCTCATCGTCATCGCCATCAAGAGAGTCGTCGCTTCGAGAGGTTGCGGTTGACGTATTACTGCGGCTCGTGAGCGTCGCGCTGCCACTTTCCCCATCGTCTTCGGGCCACACGATGGGCTTCTCCCACGAGAACCGGTGGCTGCGCGGCAATGCCTCGTTGAGCGCATAGTAAAACACGACCTGGCTCTGGTCCTCGGTGATCTCGCGCTTCTGCCAGCCGACTTGTTCGTTTACGACCACCGACACGTCAAGCCGCTGCTCCCACTCATCGAGCGCGGCCGCGCTCATGGGGTCCGTACGGAAACGGTCGCCCGCGCGCGCGGCCTTGGCACTGAGCTCTTGCTCGATGCGCTTCTGCTCTTGCCGCTTGGCCTCGAGCTGCAGGCGGCCCAGCTCGATCTTCTTTTCGATTTCCATGAGTTTCTCTTCGTACTCTTTCTGCTTGCGGCGGTCCTCGAGCATGTGCAAGAACGACGAGAGCTTGGCGGCTGCGACGTCCTTCATGATCTCGTGGGTCATGGCCACGACAAACCACAACGGGCCGTTCGAGCCGCAGGTCAAGTGGTTCTGGACGATGTACACGTAGTCCTTCTCGCGGCGCTCGCGGTTGAGGTGCGCGGAGACTGCGTCCACGGCGTGCCACGTGAAACGTCCGCCGATGCTGGCCGCGTTGGGCAGCGCCACCTGTACGCTACATGGCTGTGGATCCACGTCGTAGTTGGGCGGCAGCGCGTCTTGTGCACAGCGCCACCACTGGCGGAACACGTCTCGCTCGTGAAACTCGTGCCAGAACCGGCGGTGGCCGTACGGCTCGTCCAGCTCAAACACGAAATCGGGGCCCTCCGACATCGCATTCAGCAGCATGATCGTGCCAGGAAGTAGGGTATCGATCCGCGTCTGCAGCTTCATCGTCAATATCGAATGCAAGCACCGGGAAACGTGCTGTGGCGGCAAAGCGAACGGTAGGGGCGCCTCATAGAGCTGTGCCGGAGGCGTCTTGGAGCCGACGCGCCAGGCAAACCACAACGGCGACAGCAGTGGTGCATCGATGGCCACCGTGAGCATCACGAGAACGGCGTTGGTCGACGAGAGCGTCTTGGAGCGCGCGAACGCCGCGACGGCCTTGGTATACTCCATCTCCGGGTCGTCGTGCGGATAGTTCCACCAGAGCACGCTGTGCGAGCCAACGAGTGCGACACCTGGGACACGCGTCAGTGAGCTGGCATCGACCGGATCCTTCGGATTCCATTCACCGCACACGAGAAGCGTCAGCGGTGGCACTGTAAACGGCAATTCTCGAGGTCGCTTCCGTCGTTTCGTGGTGGGAGATGATGGGGTTGCCGTTCTTGTTGCCGTCATAGATCCTTGACGCGACAAGGCGGCAAACGACGACGTCGACGGATCCGGCGCTGGGAAGACAGCGTTCTGCAGCGCGCGCGCGCTCGAGATCGACTGGATCTGGCAGTACCCTTCGCGGATCGCGGCCTCGTCGCGTCGATCGCGAAGTGAATTGCGCTCACCAGCGTCCTCTTCGTCGTGCTCGTCCTCGCCTTCGTCACTTTGCTCGCTTCCATCGCCATGAAACGACGATGTCGGCGCACTGTCGTCCGGTGGTTTGTCGTGCGTGCGCTGTGCGAGCCGACGCTGTCGTCGCCGTTGCGCTGCCACCAATCGCTCGTTGAAATGGTCGAGGTTTGTGAGCCAGACGTGGTTCACGTCAAAGATGTACACTTTGCGCTGGTTGCGGCGCCGCGTCTCGGCCTGAACTTTCAGGTTCTCGAGCTCGATCTGCGTATAGAACTTGTCGCAGATCGGATGCCGCGTCACGAGCGGCACGACCGCGACCTCAAACGCCTCGCCGCGCTGCTCGCGCTCGCGCTCGGCGTCTTTGAGCCGGCAGAACGCGCGCCAGAGCGTCTCGCGGTCCGATTCCGAGCGATACTTGACGTAGAGATCGCCCGAGAGCCAGCTCGTGGGGCCCTGGAGCTCCATTTGGCGCAGCAACTGGGCCTCGTCGCTGAGTCCGCTGAGGACATTGTTGTTCCCCGACGCGGGCAGGATCCGTGGGTGGTGCTCGCAGCCCGTGAACTTGGTCGGCGACGCCCAGCACGCGTTGCACATGCGCTTCTCGACGGCGTGGTCCGCGCGCTTGCTCGGCGATCCGTTGCTCTCGCGCATGCCCAGTTTCTTGAGCAACAAGTTGACGTTGTCGACCTCGTGGATCGCCTTCTTGATCGACTGCACACTCGACTGGGCACTCCCACCACCACTACTGAGCCCTTGTGGCACGTCGGCCTTGGACTTGGCCATCGACTTGTACAGCGGCGAGCTCAGGATCTTGTCGGCCGCGCGCTTGTCGCGCTGTGCCTTCCGTGCGGCCTCCACGGCCGGGTCCTTCTGCTGCAGTTGTTTCTTGGTATTGTCGATCGCCGGTAGATGCGACGTCCCAGCGAGCGGTGGCCGGCCATTTTCACCCGTCAGGTGCTGTGTGAGTCGTGGCAGATGCGTGGACGACGCCGCCGCCGTTCCATCGTCGTGCTCGCTCCGTTGTGAGGGCGACGCCGGCGTCGTGGGCGCTTGGACGATCAGCGCGCCGCCGGGCGAGTACGTGGCCTTGAGCTCGTCGCGAGAAACGCTCTTGATGGGGCTGCCGCTGGAAACGGAGGAGGAGGAAGACAAGCTGCCATTGCTGCTGGCGCTGGCGGTGCTACCATGCTTGCTCGCGCGCACGAGCGCTGCGCGCTCCTTGATGAGCAGCTCTTGCTGCTTTCTGTTTTGCTGTTTGAGGATGCGCCGCGCGCTGGATTCGACGCTGTTGAGGAACTGGTTCAGTTCCTCCATGGTACGCGATCGGCGCTACTGAATGTGCTATCGTGGGGATACGTCCGATCCGTACAGACGGAGCAATGGCTGCACGAAGAACAGGGGTACAGCGGGGTCTAGTTGGTCACGTGGGCATTCCCATCGATTGCATCACTTCAAGGTCTTGGACGGGACCAGGAAACCGAACGGACGCACTGGAAGCGTAACCCTATGCGAACTTAAGCTGAACGTAACCCCCGGTGGTTGAAGTTAACTCTGGGAATTCGAACCGAAAAATCTGTTATGTCAATCGAAGCCAAGTCTGTTGATATTGACACTTCCATAATATCAAAACGAGTCTAATTTTGCTTTACAAACGCAGTTGTTTTCTACACAGTGCACCTTGTTTTGAAACTTACACTAGTGACGGCGACTCTGATTCCATCCAGCGGATCTGTTCACTCATCCATGGGATGGGGGCGTTGGGCACTCACCAGCGGTCTGTGGTGAGTCACCACAGACCTCCTTCCAAGTTCCCCACTTCCAGTTGAACGACGTCGAGCATGCTGCTGGCGCGGTCGGATCTGCTCGCGCGTGTGCGACTCTCAAGTGACGGCACACGCGACTGGCTGCCCGTGGTAGCGGCGTCGCTTGCTGTCGTTTCTGTCGCAGCAGTGTTCGTTCTCCGTGGCGGCGCGCGCCGCTCGCACGATGGTAGGACGTCGGCACAGCTGCCAAGCCCGGCATCGACGCTACCAGTGCTCGGGAACACGCTCGACACGATGAAGAAACAGCGCAAGCGGCTGTACGACTGGCTCACGGAGGAGAGTCTGCGCCACAGCGGCAAGCTTTGGCAGCTGCGCGTGGTCGGGCGCCCGCGGTCGATCGTGGCAACATCGCCCGAGATCTTTGAGGACGTGTTGAGCACACAACTGGATGTGTTCATGAAGGGCGAGACGGCGTGCTTTATTCTACGCGACTTTTTCGGCCGCGGCATCCTCGCGGTCGAAGGCGAGGAGTGGTACTTCCAGCGCAAGACTGCGAGCCATCTCTTTTCGCTGCGGATGATGAAGGACGTCATGGCCGACGTGATCCGCGAGAAGGTCGCGCTGTTCTACGACGTGTTGCTCGCGCATGCAATGCACCCCGATACCAAGCACCAACCCTTGAGCATGCGTCGCGCGATCACGCATTTCACGAGCGACGTGTTTGCGAAGATCGGCTTTGGCGTGGAGCTCGACTGCCTGCGGCGCCGTTTGGACGGACACGACGAAAACGACTTTGTCGCGGCGTTCGTGTACTGCGCACGCATGCTGCAGCTGCGGCTCCAGCAGCCCTCTTGGCTTTGGCGGCTCAAGCGGTTTTTCAACATTGGCGATGAGAAGATCTACAAGCAGCAGATGAGTATCATAAACACGCTCATGTACGACATCATCGCCAAGTCGGTCGCGAACAAGAGCAGTGACCAGGCCAGCAAGCAGCCCGCTAGAGATCTGATCACGTGCTTCCTCGAGCACAAAATGGACGAGTCGCTTGCGCAGGACTGGCGCCATGGCACGTCGAACACAGAGCTGGAGCACATTCGAGACATGGTCATCACGTTCATCTTTGCCGGGAAAGACACGACCGCGAACGCGCTGTGCTGGCTCGTCGTCATGATGAGTCGCCACCCGCACGTCGTCGAGAAGATGCGTGAGGAGCTCCGCGCCAAGCTGCCTGCGCTCATGGATATGAGCCGAAGCGAGCTCTATGTGCCGACCATGGACGACCTTAAGCACCTCACGTTCCTGGAGGCCGTGGTGCGCGAGAACCTGCGACTGAACCCGCCCGTGGCAGTGTCGGCGCGCACGGCTGTCGCGCCAACGGTTCTTAGCGATGGCACAGCCATTGCGACAGGCGATCGAGTCGTGCTGGCGACGTATGCGCAGGCGCGACAGCCGAGTGTCTGGGGCGAGGACGCCGCCGACTTCAAACCCGAGCGCTGGATTGACGCTGCGTCGGGCCAATTGCGCTCCTTCTCGCCATTCAAGTTCTCACCGTTCCTTGCCGGTCCGCGAATTTGCCTCGGACGCAAGTTTGCAATGCTCGAGATGAAGATTGCGCTGGCCGTGCTCGTGGCGCGCTTCGACGTGGCGACCGCCGAGGATCCGTGGCGCGTCACGTACGAGGTCGCGCTCACCTGCCCCGTTGACGGTGCGCTCATGACGCGCGTCTCGCCGCGCACAAAGTAATCCAACCATGCCCTGTCCTCCCCCAGTTCGCATACGTACACTCAAACATCGCCCTAGCAGGTCTGAGTGAGGGTGGTGTAGAAGTAGGAAGCTGGAAATCTGTGATGCGGAACCACTGGTGCCCGTGGCATCCGAGATTCACGGTGGCTCGTCTCGTAATGCTCTGCGTAAAACAGCGCCGTGTCGTTGTTCCCATGCACGACCACTTGTGGGACGAAGAAGCAATTCTCCCAGGCAATCTCCATGTTCGTGACCTTTCCCATCGAATGATGAGATGGGTACATGGAGTGGCTCAAGTCC
Organism: Pythium biforme; assembly: GCA_023337735.1. NCBI lineage: Eukaryota > Oomycota > Peronosporomycetes > Pythiales > Pythiaceae > Pythium > Pythium biforme. The sequence goes on along the minus strand of JAADXJ010000085.1, from coordinate 18,033 downwards.
TGTGCGGAGATGGATGGATCGATACGCTCTGGAGAACGGTTCTCCCTGCTGGGATAGCGGAACTGTAGAACACAGAACATTTTTGCCGAGGTTATGTTGGGACAGACCGAAATCAGAGGAGAAAAAACAGAGATTGTTTTGTCCTTGGCTTCTGGAACCTGGTTTGTCTCCGCTCCATCAGTTTAGTCACTTCCGCATCCTTGCTGTCTGCTTTGCGAACTTGCATGTTCCGTGATTTTGGTCATAACGGTTTTTGGTTACGTTCTCCTGGTTTTCTTCTCATCTCGCGAAGCTACTTAGTACTTGTTGTTCCCAGCGATCGTTTTTTGTTCTCTTCCTTTGCTCTCGTCCACGAGCTCCTCCTCAAATCGGCTCTTCACCAACACGCAGGAAGAAGCGTTCTGCCTCAGCCATTCTGCCGATGGACCCTCGTACACTTGGTTTTAGTATGCTTTCGTCGCCCCTCCCAAGCACGCCAGCTGGTGGGACCATGGTCCCGTCAATGAAGAAATTGCCACAAAGATGTATTTGTGACGTGTCTCAAACTATTTGACTGGGGTTCTGAAAGGAAACCGGGCTCCAGCATGACAATTTGTAACTTCCTGAAGTCTTCTTTCTCGAACCCATCCATCTCCGCGCCAAAGAAAACCAAGCCAAACGAAAAAAAAGCAAACGTGAAACCTGACCATTTCCGAACTCGCCGGCATCCGCGCACTTGAGTTTTATATCTACGACACCGTCATCTTCACTCCATGGTCGCCATGAACGTCTCGAACGCCTCGGTCATCGTACGCCCGTTCCTCGCCGCGGTCGGTGCACTCGAGCGCGAGAAGCAGAAGCTCCACGCGTCGATCGTCGCGACGCTCGCGCAGTGCACGCCCGGCTGGAACGACGTCAACGCCGACGACGTCGACGTCGACAACCTCGGCGGCGCCATGACCAACCTCATCTTCAAGGTCTCCAAGCCCAGCGGCGACAACGCCGAAGTGCTCGTGCGCATCTACGGCGAAGGCACCGACTCGTTTTTCTCGCGCACCGACGAGATGCGCCTTTTCCAGCTGCTCTCGGACCACGACATTGGCGTCGGCCTCCTCGGCGAGTTCCGCAACGGCCGCGTCGAGAAGCTCATCCAGGGCACGACGTTTACGGCCAAGGAAATGCGTAAGCCCGAGCTGTCGGTCCAAATCGCCCACAAGATGCGCCGCTTCCACGCGCTCGACGCCGACATTGACAAGGCACCGCGCTTCCTCAGCGAGATCCACCGCCTGCTTGAGGTCGCGCGCGCCAAGTGCGTCGGCGACCGCTTTGCCGGCGTCGTGGACTGGGACAAGTTTGCCGCCGACCTCCAGGAACTGGAAGAGATTGTCGCGCAAGTGCCGTCGCCGCTCGTGCTGAGCCACAACGACCTCCAGTACGGCAACATCATGCGCACGGACACGGGCGTCGTGCTCATCGACTTTGAGTACTCGTCGTACAACCCGCGCGGGTACGATCTCGGCAACCACTTTTGCGAGTGGGCGTACGACTACCACAAGACCATCAACCCGCACTTGGGCGACTTTAACAAGTACCCGAGCGCCGACGAACAGCGCCGCTACTGCCGCGCGTACCTCGAGGGCGAGGAGAAGTTGCCGGTCAAGGACGAAGAGGTCGAGGCGCTGCGCCACGAGGCCAACACGTACTCGCTCGCGACGCATCTCTTCTGGTCGCTCTGGGGCTACATCCAGGCCAGCCAGTCGGAGATCGACTTCGACTTTCTGGGCTACGCGCAGTGCCGCTACGATGCCTTCACGAAGCGCCTCACGGCCACGCAGCAGTAGGTGTTGCTTTGGATTTTTCCCGTTTGATCCAGCTGAGTATGCGACGAGACCCACGAACGGCAACCGCCAGCGTCGATCAACCAACTCCACGCATGTCTTCTATTCGCGCGTGTGTGCTGCCCCGCTTGCCCCTCGCTCGTCGCTGCTCTCCGTACGTACATACACACCTCGAGTTTTATATGAGTGAATGACGGCCTCGGAAGATAGGTGGGACGCTGCACATTCGGCCCAGGTCGTCATACAAATTCGATATTCCGCTTTTTGAGATGTCTGTGTCTCGGTTGCATTGATTCGTGCATGTGCCTGGTCCCACAGGTCCTGTCGCTCTTTCCCAACTGTCAGACGGCCACCGTGTGGAGGGTTCTCCATCCCCCTTGGGTCATATACACAGTCCCGCAAGGACCCAAAAGCAGCCGATTGAACACCAAGACAACACCCAGCCTAACGCCGTGAAGATGTGGACGACCTTGGTGATGACGGTGGTCGGCTTTGTCGCCGGCGCCGGCGCCGTGTATCTCTTCCAGGCGCGCCAGCAGCGTCTCGCGGCCGCCAACAAGTCGGATCTGCAGCCGCCGTTCGTGCAGCCGCCGCTCTACGCGCCCAACGGCGCCCCGGGCCGTGGCTAATCACCCCAAGCCCAAGTCTCAGTTCGACCACGAGCATCTATCTCCACGAAGAACCATCATTGGATGTTCGCCATCTCTCTTCTGCACCACTTTCAGTCGCGTTCTTGAATACATACCATAATACTTTAGCATCTCGGTCTCGCTTCTGTCATTTTCAGGAATGGTTCAACTTGAAGTGATCCCCTGGGAGAAGGAGATACTCGATCGTTGTACGCTGCAGCTCTTCCAGCGCCGCGCGTCTCGTGTGGGCCGCGGCGCTCATTTGCTTCCACACGGACAAATACTTGTCGAGCGCCGGCGCTAAGTGCGCGTAACTCAGCGAGTGGAACTCGCAGTAGGTCGTAGCCCTCACGCTGGCAAAGCGTCGGTGGCGAGGCGCATCGCAGAGCAGCGCCATCTCGCCGAAGTAGTCGCCGTCACGCAGCGACGCCACGACGCGCTCGCCGTCAACCTCCATCTCTGTGGCTGCTGTGGACGCGCGAAGTGGACTCACGAGCTGTGCAAGTGCCTTGGTCGGGGACAGGCGAGGTACCTTCCGCAACGGAGAGTGTTCTGGCGAGACCATGCGGTTGGATGGACCACAGAAGACCTGGCACGCACCTTTGCCGATGAAATACATCTCGGCCGCGTGGTCTTGGGCCTTGACGATGACACTGGTCGGCGGGAAGAAGACGGGGCGTAGGTAGAGTGCAATGTGGCCGATGAAGCCGCGCTCGGTGAGCTCGTGGAAGAAGTGGATATGGTGCATTGCCGTCTTGACGTGGTGCTCCACGAGTTCTCCACGGAGGTTCTGCGGCAGCACGTCGAACAGCGCGTGCTCATCAAATACACTTTTCTTGGTCAGATAGTACCGAAAGAACTGACGCGTCCGTAGCTGGAGACCCGCCGGGAGCTGGCGGCTCGCCATGTACGCGTTGAGCTCGTTGATGCGCTCGTAGTAGCGCGATTGCTGCAGGTTCATCAACGCAACGATGGTCGACATGCTCGCGATCACATACGCGTACGTGCCGGCCGAGATCACCATCGCGAGGATCGAGTACACGCGTTCGGCGAGCGTTTTGGGCACAATGTCACCAAAACCGACGGTCGTCATCATCGTGAATGCCCAGTACAGCGCGGCCACGTAGATCTCACTTGACGGCGCATCGGCGAGGTCGTTGACTTCGATCCACGAGCGCTGGTTCGGTTGGACGACTTGGGTGCCCGTGGGGACCACCGAGGGACCGACTGTGGCGGCGAGCACGAATCCACAGGCCGTGAGATGCGCGACAAACGCGATCGTCGCGATCAGCTGGACCACGATGAGCTTGTTGCGACTCACCCCGAGGTTGTCTTCGCAGAAATCGATGATCGGGCGCAGCTTCAAGATGCGAAGTAGCTTGGCGAGCCGCACGAGGCGAAGGATGCGAACGAACGTGAACGTCATGGCCGAGCCAACGCCGTCGCCGCTGAGAATGAGATCAAATGGAAACGCCATCGCCACATCGAACACAAACCACGCGACACTGCTGCTCACGTAATGTCTCGCGACACTGCGCGGATCGGTCACGACTTCGCCTGTGTCCGAGTCGATGTAGCAAGCTCGAAAGTTGACCATCACATCCAAAACATAGAAGATGTCGATGGCGCGGTTGACGGCTTCGCTCCAGTCTCCGGGGTTCCCAAACGCGAGCGATGGAAGCGCCGTCATGTACGGCACGACCGTGCAGATGTAGCCCAACGCGAGGAGATGCAGTGAGTTCCAAATCACCCAAAAGGGCGACGATGGAACAAGTAGCAAATGCTTCCACGCCGACTCGGGTGGTATTGTGTAGAGACTTCGCCCTTTTGGATCCGTTTGTATCTTCTCGAGGGCTGTCGCCACATACTGTGCGAACGGTGGCGGTCTTTGAGCGTATCGTTGCGAAACAGATCGTCCAGACGCCTCACTGCCGACTTGCTCGGCACTGCTGATATCTCCACCGCTGTGGTGACCACGGCCAGCGCTTTTGTGGCCGTGATGGCTGTTGGGCATGCCAGTTTCTTCCGAGTTTCGCTCGCTTCTGCATTCGCTGCTGCGGCCTCTCGATGCCACACGGACAAGATGAACCGCAGTTTGTTTGGTGATCCGGATCGTCGATTGCACCGCTGAGCGGCCTGCACTGAGTTTCTTCTTCTTTTTTTTCGGATCTGTTGACACCAATGATCCTGAAAACAAAAGAGGAGATAAGCGAATTTAAGCCCGGCAATGAATACAGATCATATTGAGACTTACCTCGCGTGCCCTCTTTGGGAGACGATGCCAGTCGATCCAACCGACGAGTATGTGCGTTGCGCTCCGGCTCTGACTCGACATCGGCCCTCTGGTTCGACTGGAGACGCGGACGTGAGTTTACAACGCCATTGTCAACCTTTTCGTCTTGCTCCGGTACGTGAGGGCTACTCGGCACGGGCCGAACCTTCACACCCTTGGACAAGCTGTTCATTCGGCGCAGAGGTTGGCTGGGTCTGGCGGTGTCGACGCACGTGTCGGAGTCGCTTTCCGTGCGTCCGCGGCTCGAGTGGTTTTGCGTTGTTGGTGCCGTGCTGCGTCCACTGCTACGTGAGCTGGAACGACTCACAAAGTTTTTCATCTCGCACACCGCTGTTTCCTTCGTAATCTTTAGCTTTCTGGCGCCCGTGCGCTCGCGATCACATTGCGTCGGTGCGTAAAAACTTCTACCCGTGGCGGATCCGTGACGACGCCTATTTCGGATGGCGTAACGACGACATTAGTGTCAAACAGAGCCGACATCGCACCGAACATACATCGCAGGAAACCAGCCCGTTTCTCTAACGTACTGCAGACCATGAGCCCGTTACTTGTCTATTTGCACTGACGGCGCTTGCGACTCGTCGCTTGACGCTCGGGAAACACCTCACACCAAGCAGCATACACGGGCGCGATGGAGATCGAAAACGTCACCGCGCTCTTGCAGCAGCATGTGTACGAGCAGAGCCTCGACCAAAATCAGCCCGATGTGCGACCCGCCGACGATGGACCACACGGTTCATATAGTCATACGCATGCATGGGAGAAGGTGCCACAGCTTCCCTGCACAGCCCGTGAGCCATTCTCGCCACCGACCATGGGGTATCCGCTGCCGTACCTCGACGTCCTGACGATCCAATCCAAGCGATTGCTGCCGGTGACTCGGAAGGAGCTTGACGTGCAACACAGGCAGGCGTTTGCAGTACAAAATGACCCAGTGCGGAACCATTCCAAGGGGCTTGATCGTGAGCGTCCAGATGGCGAGGAGGGTGCCATTGAAGAAGACCGAAAGGAGGAAGCTGACGAAAACGCTGAGAACGTCGATGCCGACAGCGTCTCCGTGCGTACGGTGAAACCACCTGGTACAAAGGGTTCAGCTCCCGCGCCGCTCGACTTTGACGCGATCCTGCGGTCTGTTCGGCTTCTTGTTGAGCCCATCGTGATCCCGGATCTCTCGCACACGGGTGTCAAGTGGCAGCTCGCAAAGAGCGACCACACGGCGCACGACGGCGGCAACGCGGCGCAGCGACTGTGCGTGACCGTGCCGAACCACAGTTTCGACGAGACGCAGGTCAAGCTGTTCTATCCGTCGGGCGCGAAAAACACCAACATGCGTGAGTACATCAAAGATACGATCCAGAGGCACATGACTGGGTTCCTCACCAAGCCCGGGGACGACAGCGAGAGCCCCACGAAACCTTCAAATGACCACACGCTGACCGGCTCCCACTCGATGCCGATGCTTCAAACAACGGATGGCGACGGCAGTTCCACGGTTAGTCCTCGTCACATGAAGGAGAAGAAGAAGCACAACTCAAAGCCGGGGAGAAGCTCACCTACCAAGCTGCCGCTCTCGCCGCAGAAGCGCACAGGCGTACCGTCCGGCGCGCGACTCTCGGGCGCGGTCTCGACCAGCGGCCTGCTGAACCCGGAGCTGACGCGGCAAGCCAAAGACATTCTCGCGCAGCTGCGCGCGAACACCAACAAGATAAACGACTTGATCGGATGATTATACACGTCGCGTGCCTGTACGATGTACACTGTCCATGCCCAGGCGTTGGAAATGGAAATAAGCAAATCAATAATCCATTTCCCATTGCCAACTAGACAACGTTTAGTACTGCGCCGAGATGAGCCCGGCGCGCATGACGCCCGTGGCGAGGAAGATCAGCACGTTCTGGAGCAGCACAGCGACGCCCGGCCATGTCGACTCGTCGTACGCGTTGTCCACGTATGTACGCGTGAGCACGAGAATCGAGCCCACGAGCCCGCCGATCGAGAGCGCGAGGCAGAACAACACAAACGTCCTATCAAAAGTAGAACCATAGACAATCGTCAGGAGGGACGGATGCGTGATGGCCAGTGAGGTTCATGCAAACGCACCGCGCACGGAAGGCGACGTCGCCACTGCCACGGTACGACGAGTCACCCGAGAGCATCTCCCAGTCGAGCGTGTTGAGCAGCAAGAACGCGAGCGTCGAGACAATGCCGGGCGCGTACTTGGCGAAATTGAACGGGATCTGCGAGTGGTGATGCGACGCGAAGGCCGCGCCGTCCACGAAGATCCACCAGGCGACGCCCACGAGCACGCCAGACAGGTAGCTGCCGGCCTTGGCGCCGTCGAGCCCCATCTTGCCTCGCTTCCGCGGTGGGGGATATGCCGCTGTTGTTTTCTGTGGGAGAAAACGTACAAAATGGAAACCAGGGGGGATCGGGAATGACGGTAAATAGGCGTTCCCCAACACTCTTGGGATTGGTTCCGTCCAATAATTGCCACGGAACCAATTATTGGTTCTGGAGTTGGTGGCATGGGAATCCCATCCCACCAGATCCCATCATGGGATCTCAGTGTTACCACAGCTTGCACTTGTTCGCTGGGTTCATCTTGCTGCCGGGCTTGCACTGGAACGCGCGCGCGAACGGCTCGCTGTTCATCGCGACGCCGTTCACACGCGCCGGGTCGGGCGCGTGCGGCTCCCCCATGAGCTGCTGTGCCAGCGACGCGTCGCGGATCTTGCTGCACCAGACCTGGCCAAACGACACGAAGAAGAGCTGGTCGACTTCGCGGTCGTTGACGCCCTTTGCATCAAACTCGAGGGCGCTGCGTTTCACCCAGTTGTGGTACGCGTCAAAGGCGAGACTCACGCCGCCATTGTCGGCAATGTTCTCGCCGATCGTGAGCGTGCCGTTCACGTTGCCCACGGGCTCGGCACTGTCTCCGAGCGCGACCATCTCGCTGTACTGCGCTTCCATACACGCTGCGCGCGCCTCAAACGCCTCTTTGCTCGCCTCGCTCCACCAGTTGCGCTTGTTGCCGTCGCCGTCAAAGTCGCTGCCCATGGTGTCGAAGCCGTGCGTGAGCTCATGGCCAATCACAGCGCCGATCGCGCCAAAGTTTTGGACTGGATGAGACCCGCCGTTGTAGAATGGAGGCTGCAAAATCGCGGCCGGAAACACCATCTTGTTCTCTGTGGGTTCGTAGTACGCATTCACGGTGGCCGGCGAGATCTCCCAGGCCGAGCGGTCTACTCGCATGCCGATGCGCGCGATGTCTTCTTTCAAACCTTGGGCCAGGATGGCGTGGGCATTCGCGAAAAAATTGTCGCGCGAGAGCACGAACGGGTAGCTCTTCTTGTTGGTCGAGTGGCCGACGAGGTTGGCGACCTTCGCGAGCTTCGCGGCCGCTTGCTCACGCGTCGCCTCGTCCAGCCACGTGAGCCTAGCGATGTGCTCGACCATGGCCTGCTCGATGGCGCTGACCATGGCCTCCACGTTCTGTTCACGGTCCGACTCGAACGTCTTGAGGAAATAGTACTTGCCGATTAGGTCTGGCAACAACTCGATCACTCGGTACGAGCAGGTCTCCTCGCGCGGCGAACGCTCCTGAATGCCCTGGAGCTCCTGAAAGAAGAATTCGAACCTGGCCTGTCCAAAGGCGTCGCCGAGGTAAGGCACGTTGAAGTGGGCATACAGGACCGCGTAGTAGAGCTTGAGGTCCTCGAGATCGAGCAAGTGCAGCAGTTTCTCAGCGCGCTCCATGAACGCCGGAGAGGCCAAGAGTACCTTAGAGTCCTCGGTCAGTGCCGATTTCTTGAGGAGACCGAGACCCTTGGCCATCGCCCGGAACGTCAGCGAGTACTTGGCCGCGGCGTCGCGGTATGTGGTCGCGTAGTACCCGTCGGTCTCCTCGTCGGTCGGCTGGATCGCCGCCAACTGCTTTTCAATGCGAATCACGACGTCCTCGGCGTGCGTGGAGTCGTCTAAGCTCAGTTTAATACCGGCGAGCTGAACAAGCGTGGAGATGTACTGCCGGAACGGCGCCTCAACGGTCATGAAGTACTCGGGGTCCGTGTAGTATTTCTTGTCTGGAAGCAACAGCTCCATGCTGCCCACGTAGAGCACGTTTGTGCTGGCGTCATGGAGGTCTGGAAAAACACCTATGCCACTGAACAGTGGTGGCCCGATGGAACTGGCGAGCTTCACAAGGTGCTTCTTCGAGGTCACCTGTTGGATGCGGGCCAGGCCCACTTGGAGCGGCTGATTGCCCCGCGCCGAGAGCGCGTCCAGTGCCATGCACGACTCGTACAACTCACCGACAAGCGGCCAGTCTTCCTTTAGAACGTCCTGGAGGAGCTGCTTGTTGCGATCTTCGATTGTGCCAAACGCGTACGTGAAGGATTCTTCGTCCGCGCGGAGTGTGTAGTTCTGGGCCCAGCCACCGCACGTGTACTGGTAGAAATCGTCACACGGGTCGGCGGTCGCGTCCATCAGCGCTGTGACTTCGGCAGGGAACGCGGCGTTGGTTTGTGTGGCGGCGAGTGCGACCATTGCCCCGGAAGCGGCGACAAAGACCTTCATTTTCGGAGAGACGTTGGCGAGGTGCGTGCGCTCGACGAGGTCAAATGGCGAATGGTCGAGAGTGAATCGACGACACTTTGTCCGAAAGAGCCCTGTGCACGAGCTCGCGCTAAGGTCATCTCGCCCCATACGCATCCCAGCCGTGCCTGGAATGATCCATCTCTTCTGCGACCCAGGTCGTCGAATCAATCCCAGGTCCAAACCAGCGACAACGTGATATGGTATGTGACTGAGATAGTGTCCTGCGACGAATCACCTCTTGTTCGGTGGGGTTTACGTACCCACTCCGGACGTGGTTTGGGTTTCAGAAGTGATAGCCCTCTGCGAAACTGCAAAAGTGACCCATGTCGTCCCAGCGACCCACAGTCGAAGCACTCGTCGGTTTTCTAACCATTTCCACGGGGGTGTTTTCGGTTTCTGAACCAAAAGTGGGCGCGGTGACCATGTCTCACTTTTACTATACTGGTAGAGAGGTCATCTGCTCCAGAAGGTAGACATTGAAGCAAAAATACTTGGGGCCGCATTTGCAGCCCTCGTGTGATCAATCCGGCAATGGGCGCTTCGCTGTCGATCGCGGGCGTCGATCGCATGCGCGATGCCGTGCTGCTGGCGCTGCACACACACTTCTCCGGATACGATGACGGAACGCCATTGTCGACGCTCGCGCGCGCGGTCTTTGAACGCGTAGATTGCGCGCAACATGGCTGGATCGCGAGTCCGCGGCTCGACGGTGTACTCACGGAGCTCGGGCTCGCGGGGCGGTGGGACCGCCGCCAGATCGGTGCGTTTGCACAATGCTTTGTGCTTTCAGATGATCTGGAAAACGGCGACAGTGCTGCTACGCGGACATCGAGCCGACTGGACTACCTCGCGTTTCTGGATGTCATGTTCTACCCAATCCAAGTCTCGCGTGGCACCAGACACCTTAAGATCACACAGCAAGCCGTGGTCTCCGCCGGAGGCTGGCTGGTCCACGAAGGCGAGCACGCGGGGCGTAGCGTGGCTGTCAAGGAAGTGGCTGTTACTTTGAGCGAAGACGACAACAACGAACGCAACGAAGCAATCGTCAAGCTGCGACGTCGTGTCAACGCGCTGCGGCTCGTGGCCCACTCTAACCTCATTCGATATGTGACTTCCGTGGAGACCACCACGTCGCTCCACGTCGTGCAGGAAGCCCATCCGAGCTGCACGCTGCAGACGATCCTCGAGTCGTTTGGTTCCATGAAGGAGGCGACGATTCGACGGTATGTGTCTCAAGTCTTGGAGGCGCTTAGCTATCTCCACAGCCACGACATTCTCCACGGGTAAGGGATTTGCTTGTGCAAACCCAGTCGACTCTGAGCGGCCTTTGTCTCAACGGTTGAGTGCTGCGTAGGAATGTCCATCTCGCGTCGATCCACATCGACTCGTCCGGCCTACTCAAGCTCAGTGATTTTGGGGCAAGTGGCGAGTATCGCTCACTCCTGACGACGTCCACAAGTCGCGTCGGGTTCTGTGGGGACTGGATCGAGCGATTCCCGGTATGTTTGCACGCCGTCACATTACGATGTGTCTATCGTGCGACTCACTTGTCTTCTTGTCACTATGGTAGCCTCCCGAGCAAGCCAGATCCAAGGCCGCGGACGTCTGGGCCGTCGGCGTGCTCATCCTTCAGATGGCCCATGGCGTCGGCAAAGACGCCGAGCGTGCGCTCAGCGCCTCCGTTGCCGCACCGTCTCTGCCGCCAATCCCAGCCACCATGTCCAAGAGCCTGCGCAGCGTCGTGCAAGGATGCCTCCAGCGCCGCGTGCGCGCGCGCCTCGCGATCGATCAGGTGTGTGCCCACGAGTTTTTCCGAGTGGATCCTGCGTGTGCGGCCAGTGAAATGTTGCGCGACGTCTGTTCGGACTTGGACGAGTCCATGCAACGACTCATGTCGTCGTCCAGAAGCCCAAGCTCGAGTTCGAAATCCACGGGCGGTCGAAATGTATCAGCCTCCCGACCGTCCGCACCGCAAGTGCGGACTACGAGTGGACTAGATCGACCTCTGTTTACCACCACCACAAAACGCTGAAAACATGGAGAGAATAGGAAGACTCAGCAACGTACAATTGAGTCCCATGCATATCGTTTCATGAGCTGGGGTTCATAGACTGCGTTTCCAATTGACGACTTACCGGGGGCTTCTGGTGACCGCGTCTTCGGTTGTCGTGAGCGGTTTGGGCCTCCTGGATTGTGGATAGCCCACGCGCGAGTAGTACGCGAGGGACATGGATGAAGGTGAGGATGATAAGGAAGACAGCGGTGGCCGCGAGCCGCAGCGCGAGTGCTTGCAACGGCTTCCACGTGCTACCATTAATACGCGACCCAGCCAACGTCATGGCGCGTGGATCGAAAATCCTGAAGTGTCGGGACGAACTGGCACGGATAGAGGTGACCTCACCTGACTGACCAATGGTCAGTGACCATGCACCCATGCACCCACAGGGGGAGGTTCTAGTGTGTTATATACTTGGATGACCGTGAACCCAGCACCTCGACGCCACGTCATGCACCCAAAGGCGGAATCGTGAGATCTCTTCCCGAATCAATTGTTTACCTCAATAAAAAACAATACTCGTATCATATGCGATGCTGCAGGGCACAATGTATGGAAGTACTATGTCATAGATCAGATAATCGTGATTTCAATATTTGAATATTTCATGCTACATGGTATTGGGTTTAACAGGTATGCATCCTGCAGGCTCAACGGCTTTCGACTTTGCGTGGTCAACTTGGACCACAATCAAACAAAACCTGACGTACCATATTATCGAGCTGGCACTACGCAACTTGTCTCTCTGTGTGTGCGTATTCACGTCTTTTTGGAGCTCACGCGAACTTACTGAAGAAGCCAATGTAGCGCCCCCATTACCACGAGAGCGGGAGCGAGTCTTGAGGATGCAGCGCCGGAGGTTGCCGGCGTGGTGATCGGCACTGGCTGGGGCTCACGTGTCTCCGTCGCGGAGGGATGCATCGCGGCTATTGGATCAAGTGGGGGCGTGGTCGTCTCGGGGGGTTCGATCGTTTTGGGCTCTTTCGTACTCGTCGGTTCTGGTCCACCCTCCATGGGATCTGATGTTCGCGGCGGTCGTGATACAGACGCGTCAGATTCGCCTCCTCCCAGCGTATCAAACGTAGGAAATGGCACGGGCGCGTTGCCGTCGCCTAGCGTATCGAACGTTGGAAATGGCGCTGACACACCGTCCCCGCCTAAGGTATCGGAGTCGCCCTCGAAGCCGTTTGGACGTGCCGGTGAAGCCCCACCGCCCGTCAATGGATCCAGCTCGTCGGGCTTCGGACGCCCAGGGCGAATCACACCGCGATGTATCGTGGCTGCGCTTCGACCGCCTTGAAGTCCCGCGGAGTGCGAAGCGTGGTCGGGATACACGCGAACGTGGACGACCACGCTCCGGTCAACTGCCGTGGCCGTCACGACGGTCGACACCACGAGCGCGACAGCGAGAAGGTGGATTCGCATGGGTGCCCAGCGGGTGAGATGGGAGTAATGGGTCTGCGCAGCAGCCGGGAGATGCGGAAGTGAGTCCGGCAAATCGGGTGGCCCATGGTCCATAACACCAATTTTGGAAGAGAGGGTTATGATTTATCAGGTCAAGAACCAGAATCTGATGCTGATATGGGATACCGTGTCAGATTGCCAGATGTGGCCAAGCCACACGCGCTGCTGACATGAGAGATCCAATTCACCAGCTTTCATGCTGTTGGCTTTTGCTACGTCCTGTGCCTCGTGTGGACCGAAACAATAACATCAGTATGTGATACTTTCCGCGCCAAGTCAGTACACGTATATGAAAGGTATAGCCAGTAGCGAGCGCGGTGGCAAATACGTCATGAAACGGTACACAGCCGAGTGAATGCTGCTACGCCGCTCGACACGAGCTTGCATCTTGGACGACTTGGAAGTCGGCTACACACGAATCGGCTGCGCACCGTTCGGGACAACGACTGGCTTGGTGGCTTGTTGAGGAAGTTTCTGTGCGCCGCCGGCGACGGCAGGACGCGTGGCCTGCGGCGCTGGCACTGGACCGAGCGGCGACGGCACGAGCGGCGGTTGTGGTGGCACGGGACCAAGTGGCGATGGTTTGACCGTCGGCTTCACATTCTGAGGCACGGGCCCGAGCGGGGACGGCACGAGCGTTGGCTTCGCAGGCACGAGTGCGGACGGCTTGGTTGCCTGCGGCGCAGTTGAAGGACCCAGTGCAGACGGCTTGGTTGCCTGTGGCAAGATGGGTGGCTTGGTAGCGTTGACTGGACGACTCGTGGGGCGAGTCGGACGGGTCGTCGTGGGCTCTGGAGTCTCCTCCTCCTCCTCTTCTTCTTCATCATCGTCGTCTTTGTTGCTGATGGGCTCCAAAGGGTCGTCCTCCTCCTCGGGCTCTTCCTCCACAGGGGCATCCCCCGGCCTCGGTCGCGGCGTACGAGCTTCATGGCCTTCGTCCTCCACATCCTCGGGAGCCTCGTCGGGGACGGCTGGGTCCACATTGTCGGTCCCTGGTTGGGGACGCGGTCGCACGCGCGTCATCGGTATCGCACTCGTGGCCGGCGCCTTGTGGACGTGGACGCGCACGTGGACGGTTGTCACAGCGTCTCCGTGCGCGCTGCCGTCAGCGAGCGCCGAGAGCACCGAGAGTGTGAGCACTACGACCGAGTAGATCCGCATCGAAAGGGAGACTGGATACGGCTTTCGAGTGGCGGGGCCGGTGGATTCGAAAGTGAGGCGAAAGAAGAGCGTTCAATGTCAGAGAACGCGACCTTCATAGTCTGCTTTTGAGCAGACTTGCACAAAAGGAGATCTCAGTACCGGTATGTGGATCTGATTTCTCGGGGACAAGGAGTGGTGTTTTCGCTGCCTGATCTTTTTCACTAGACGAGATGAAGGCGAGGAGCGAGGAATCAAGTGGCCGCCACGGTGGACATCACTATTTCCGCGTGACTCTTCAAATAGGATACTCCGACAGAAAGTGATACAAGACATCTCATATTCAAGCTGATTAGGTCTTCCAGAACGGATTCCCGACACTGCCTTATAAGGAATCAGGAGTCTACCGTGCAGAGGAATGGACAGCCCAGGCGGCAGTGGCTGGTTCCCATCCAATGTACCCACCACGCGCAGTTGCACGCATGCACCTCGAACATTTCACTTTCCGAGTAATCACTTGCTCTCTCCCCGGTCCCTTCGTAGACTAGGAATCCTAGTACGACACGAGCGAGCGTCCCTGGGCCGTGTAGCACAGCGTTTGGTCGGGCAGCGACTTGACATACTTTTCGAGCGCGGCGTCGATACGCACCGACTCGGCGTCGCTAACCAAGGTCTTGCGGATCACAAGCCCAGGCACCGTGACCCAGGCATTCGCAAACATATAGTTGGTCGTCGTGAACTTGACGACGTCCGAGTCGAGCACCGGGCCCGAGAACGTTGGGTGTTGGAACCAGTCGACGCTCACGAGCTGGCCCTGCTTCTCGCCCGAGCACTTGAACACATACTTGATGCCACTGGGTTGCATATACGATCCATTGGGGCCGGCAAACCCAGCGGCGCAGCCCAGCACGGCCTGCGAGGCCAGGAACTTGTTCACGCTTGCACCATCGGTCTCGACGACCACGAGCGTGTTGCCAAACGGGGACCACGCGATGAGATCGCCGAGTGTGAACGCGCCGGTCGGGTAGATCTTGTCGCTGCGGATCACGCCACCGTTGATCAGCGCGACGTCGGCAAAGTTGGAGCCGTACATGTGGATCGCAGCGTCGGCAAACACGGCGCCTACCGCGCAGTCGCTCGTGCGCACGACTTTCTGTTGCAAGTCGAATGGCGCGCAGAGCGTGCCCACGACGCGCTTCGAGAGCTCGGCGATGACCGTGTTATACTTGGCGATGACAGCCTCAAAGTCTGGGTCCGTGGGCAGCTCCTCGCGGATCGGGATGAGCTTATGGTCCATGCGCAGTGCGGGGGCTGTGTTGGCGCCGTCGGCCGCGAAGTATTCGACCTGGGAGACCCACACCGTGCGGAAGTCGAGGTCCGCTTTCAAGTACGGCGCGCCAAAGTTGGTTTGCAGCATGGCGGCGTGGTCGTGGCCGGCGTAGATGAGGTCGACGCCTTTGACTTCCTTGGAGAACTGGTTGTCGGCCACGAGCTCCTGGTGCGTGAGCGCAATGACCATGTCGACTTTGTCGACCTCTCGTAGCAGCTTGACCTGCTTCTTCGCGGCCTCGATCGGGTCCGTCCAGAAGAGCCGGTCGCCTGGCATCTTCATGTCGTACATGACGCCGAAGAAACCGATCTTGATTCTACCATACACAGGATCGGACAGCGTCCTGGTCGTGCGCGGGACCGTACCGCGCAGCAGCGCGCCGGTCGTGTACTCGTAACAGTTGGCGTTGAGCCAGGGAAACTTGCTGGCCTTTGACACGTTGAGAAACGCATCGACACCGAAATCAAACTCGTGGTTGCCCAGGCACGCGACATCCACGCCCAGCGCGTTGTGGGCGTCGACCATCTGCATGCCCTTAAACTGGAGCGACCAGAGCGACGGCGACATTGTGTCACCCGCGAAAATCACGAGGCTGTTGCGGTTTTTGGCGCGCATGGACTTGACGATCGGGATCACGCGCGACGGACCGCCGACTTTGAGCCCGTTGACGTCGTCTTGGAGTATCTCGTAGACATCGTTGAAGCCGACGATGTCGACGACGGCTGTGACGTTGCGCGCAGCGTCGGCCGTGGTGGCCAGGAGCGCGAACACGGCGTAGACTGCCAGTGTGAGCGTTGATAGGTCGTGGAAGAGCTTCATGGGGATCGAGGCGAGGTGGCGTGTGAGACTTCCTGGGGCATCCCGCAGGTGCAAGTGAGACCGTGAGGGAAACACGAGACCGTGAGGTTGCGAACTTTATGGTGCACGATACAGGTCGTGACCGCATATCGACAGGCTGTCGCGGGGTCACGCACGCAGCCGCCTGCACAAGGAGTCGTGTCCACGAGATTCAAGGCTCACACTGCCAAGCTGGCACCCATCAATTGACCACGAGTGACGTTGAAGCAGTACATGCTCATTATAGAGGGACACGAATCCTGTGTGATGTGGATATATATACTTGATGGAGTTATCCTATCCGGGTAGTATGGCGCGGAATGGATGGTACGAGGCTGCGGGAAATCATGTACCGTGCACCATGCTGTACCAGTCACACCCGCCTGGCTCTCTCAGGCTTGGTGTTGCTCAGAATCTCACTTGCTGTTGGCGTCGCGTGCGTATGTTCCTCATCAGTGATATCCAGGAGCACATGGTGGCTCAGTACGCATAGCGCTCGTCGAACGAATTGAGATCGAACGCCGTGTCGTCCTACGTCCACAACATGGTGTCGTCAACGGACTCTGCCCAAGTCCACCACTGTTTCCAGGGCGAGTACTGCACGAACCTCGACGTTGGGAAGGTCGACGCGTGCGCCGCTGGCTGCCAATTGGCGATAGACTTGTGGCTGCAGACACTTGGCGGCCTTGTGGGCCGGGTTCTCGCGTAGAACGGTGTCGTAAACGTGCTTCAAATCCGGGTAGTGCTTCGTCAAGAACGCTACACATCGCGACGAGCCGCTCTCGGCCGCAACATGGAGCACCGAGTAGCCCTACGCACAGGACCCCCTCTTGTTAGCTTCCCCACGCGGGCAAGCACCACGTTCCACTAACGTACGTTGCCAGCAAGTTTCGTGAAGTCGGCCTTGTTGGACACGTGGAGGCACTCGAGCACGTCGACGTGGTCGATTGATGCCGCAAGATGGAGCGGCGTAAAGCCGAGCCGCGAGCCGGGCTTGTCGACGCTGACGCCGAGGGCGAGGAACGCGTTGAGCACAGCGACGTGGCTGTACGCGGCCGCGATATGGACGGCCGACCAGCCCTTGGCGTTCTCGATCGTGGGTTTACCTTTCACTTGGCAGAGGATGTTGACCACGGACGATCGCCCAAACGTCGCGGCCAGGGTCATCATGGTCTCTCCCTGCTCGCAACCATACTCACTCTAAGTATACACACATCTCAGATATCTCCGTTATGGGATCTCGCCCGTACAAAGTCGTCCTTGGCGTTGATTTCTTGGGGTAGTGAATACGACAGCATGAGCTGTCTTGCCGTGGCCCACGGCTGTCGCTTCTGAACAGCGATGCAGGCCTTCTCAAAGGCGTCCCAGAACTGCTCCTGCTGGAAAAACCTGCCAAATCGCGTGTGGAACGTCGCCTCGACGCATTCGCTGGACGTGCCGACCGCGAGCGTCTCGCCCACGAGACGACGCCGGCGCGCTTCGAGCTCGGCGCGCTCTTCCGGGCTCATGGGCGAATCGGACTGTTTGTCGGGTTCTACTGGTAATCACTGTAATGATGATTCCTGAGGCACGTTATTCTTGTCACGGTTGGGGGGGATTCGGCGCCTGTCCGGCTTCCCTCAGCTTTATCTTGTGGCTATGTTTGGAATGCCGTCTGAGGAAATGGATGGGAACATGCGCCTGCGATCTCGGACCTGGTGTGCTTTTCCTTTGTTGTGACGCCATATACTTAGTAGTCGAAGGCTCCTCGCCATTGTCCTTTGCTTCAACGCAAGTCAACTCGACCAGAGAATGAGCAGCGTACAGCGGTCGCGCGCGGCGCCGGCGTCGTCGCTGCGGCGCGAGACACCTTCGTCAGCCACGCAGAAGGC
>JAADXJ010000084.1:0-47621 GCA_023337735.1 Pythium biforme | reverse complement strand
TGTCGCGCGTTACGCTGGACGTGGGCGCTGCGACACACAACGGCAAGTGAATCTGTCAATCCGACGTGATGCCGAAGTGGCTTCACTTTTAGAAGAAAATCTGAGTCGGTTCGTATCAGATCCTAACACGATATATGGGCGAGAAACGACATCGTCGACCTCTAACATAAACCTCTCAAAACCGATCAAGGGTTGTTGGGCCAGGCGAGCGGATCACCAACGTGTGGAATTGACGAGCGCCGACAAGCACCCTCTCACGGGCTGCCATGACGTTCTACCGCTCGCGCGTGCGCATGACGCGTGCGATCACGCGCGCGATGACGCGTTCACGTGGCAAGACCAGCAACGTGGAGGCCATCGAGCGCCTGATCCAGAACAGCAAGAACCGCCTCGGCGGATCGGTACGTCCCGCGGATGGAACCGATGTCACAGGACTCCCAAGGCGCTCACTCTTTCATTGGCCCCCCTCCCACATGCAGATCGCGCGGACAGCGGCGACCTCGATCGCGGGTGCGATCGACTCGGATATTGGCGTTCACACGGCCCAGTTTCTGTTTTTCGATGAAGGCGAAGACGACGACGGGACGTACGTACCAACGCCCATTCTGTTTCTCTCAGTTGCCGCATGAGATGGCTGTGCACGCCTGCAGTTGTCCATTGCGATCGCACTAGCGCGCGTGCGCTGTCTGTGGCCGTCATTTGGATGAGAATCTGACACTGAGCAGTTAATATCGTGTGCGGCGCTTGCGTAGATAACGCGATCCGGAGCAAGACCGTCAGCTCCCAGTCCTTCGCAGCCACTGCGGGAAAAACCAAGAAACCAACCATCCTGCTCGACCGACTCGATTGCGTCCGTGGAATAGAAGCCCAAAGAGCGTAGCTAGTGTAGCGATCCTAATAGACCTCTTTCATTGAAAGTCCGCGTTTGTATCCGCTCGATGGTTGCATACCGAGTGCTTGGCTTTCGTGACCACAGAGTCACCCTTGATCTTGGAATTTGTATGTGGGCAGAGTGCGTGTCGGTGTCACAGAGAGTGGAGTGTGGACAAACACAATCGAATTCAACCAAGCCAGAGCGACACACACCATGACGATTGCCAATGTTGACGCCGTGCCGCGCGTGAGCGCCCACTTCCCGCGCGTGCCCGCGGGCTGCGAGAAGGCCGCCGAGACCTTCTTCGCGTGCTTCTACGAGCACGGCA
This sequence comes from Pythium biforme, assembly GCA_023337735.1. Classification (NCBI taxonomy): domain Eukaryota; phylum Oomycota; class Peronosporomycetes; order Pythiales; family Pythiaceae; genus Pythium; species Pythium biforme. The sequence goes on along the minus strand of JAADXJ010000084.1, from coordinate 46,419 downwards.
AGCCCAACAAGGACGCGCCCGACGCCGAGATCGGCAACAAGGCGCTCGTCAAGTGCGCCACGTCTGTCGACGCCTACAACCAGTGCGTCGACAAGGCCGCGCCCAAGAAGCTCTTCCGCGTGCCCGAGGCCTACCGCGTGCGAGACGAATAAACACACCAAATACAGACCCAACGTTTACCAACCAGCCCCATGCATGCGTGTCGTGATCCAAGTTCGCCGGTTTGTCGTGCTGTGAATATTTTTTTGCAAGAGTTTTATTTGGTGTGTTTTCAAAGTGGTCGGGTTTGTCCCCGCAAACACGCGAGAAGATGCACGTTTCTCCAACGGCGCATAGCGGCAGCAAAGAGCTAGACACAAGACAAGACACGCCGACGAACGCATTTTCGGGGAAGGGTAGGAAGGTAGGTTGATAGGAAGATCGCCAGACTCGGCTCTCCTCGTCTCTCTCTCTCTTGTCATTCTCCCGCGGGCCGCACACGTGTATGTTCTGGACGTCTGTGCGCGACCGGCTTAACCCTGCGTGTCCTTCTCCCACTCGTAGTTGGCAATTTCGTCGTCGATCTCCTCGCCGACCTCCGGGTACATGGCCGAGACTTCGTCCATGGTCGTCGCGAGAGTCGTGCGGGTCTCCTCGAGCAGCGCGATGATCTCCTGGAGCTCGCCGATGCGGTTCTTCGAGTCCTGGACCTTATCCTCGAGCTGGGCAAACTATAAATCAAAATCGAATGCGCATATTAGTCCGCCATGTACACCCACAAAGATCCATGATTCAAAACAGCGCGCGAAACATACGAGCTGGTCGATGGTCTCCTTCTCGTTGACGCGCAGCTCCTCTGGGACCTCGCCCGAGAACTTGTCGAGGTCGTCGGCCGTGATGGTCGGAAAGACGATGCTCTTGTAGTTCTCCTCCATGGCGTTCACGAGGTCCTTGTTCTTGATCACGGACCGGTAGTACTCAAAGTCGATGGCCTCCGGCTCCTTGACGAACTCGCGCGACTCGGCCTGGATCTCGCCGTGGAGGTTACGGAGGCTCTCGAGGGCGGCACGGGCGCGCGGGTCCGAGAGCTTCTTGGAGACGGTCTCCCAATCCAGCGAGCGCTGGGCGGCGACGCGGCGCACGACCTGCTGGCGGAGCTTGAACATGCTGGTTTCCTGTTTCCGAGGTGTCGGGGCGTGTGTGTGGGGAAGAGCGAGCGGTGGGGAAGCAAGGGGGAGCTTTTCGCCACCGGAGCCTGTGGTTTGTTTTACGGGCACGCGCCCTTGTGGGGTGACCTGCGAAACCTGATGCGATCCGAATTGCAAGATGAATTGATGTGCAATTCGAACGTAACCACCTGAATTGAGGTTTCCCACAAACGTAACGGTGTGGTTACGCTTCTTGTCTTTGTCGATGACACGCCTGGAGTGGATGGAGCATTGCCACACAGATCAATCGATCCGCAAGACACACCGCCGCGACCATCGATCATGGAGATCCCGGCGTTCCCCGAGTCCGGTTGGGAGAAGACCAAGCGCAAGTTTAAGGAGGAGCCGCTCGTGCCCATCGGCTGCCTGGTCACAGCGGGCGTGCTGGTCGGCGGCTTGCGCTCGTTCGTGACCATGGCCGACCAGAAGACGCAGCAGCGCTTCATGCGCGCGCGCATCGTGGCGCAGGGCGCGACAGTCGTGGCCGTCGCATTCGGATCGATCCTGGCGATGCAGCAAAAGCAGAAGAAAAACTGAAGCGCTGCTCTATCGATTACTGCTGTTAGTATTTAGGTGGGAAGGGGAGGTTCCGTCGCCCGCCCCCTTCCCGCCGCTGCTTATGACTGCCGTGAGTGGTTGTGCTGGCTTTCTTCTCTAAGCTAAAAAGAACATGAAGAAGATGAGGAAGAGGAATAAAATAGCCGATACCTTGACTGCAAGCATGCGGTTGTTCGAGAGGCTCGAGTAGTACTTGAGCAGCTCGTTCTCGCCCGCGTGGATGTTGCCGACCGTGTCGTCCACGTGGTCGTCGATTCTAATCACACACAAAAGAGAATATCTGTCGTCAGCCTTGCCCTCCTCGTCTCTCTGCATCGAGGGTATGGGGCTTACCTCCGCACGAGATCGCCTTGTTCTTGGATGAGCGTGGATAACCGCCCAAACTGCTGGCCGATCTCAACGATGTGGCTCTCGATCTGTGTGATGGCTTCGGCGCGCGAGGACATGTAGTTCTGCTGCTCGGCGACGATCTGTTCTTGGGCGACGCTGGAAATCAGTGGCACGATCTCGCTGCTGCTGCTGCCCGCATCGTCGTTCTGCACGCCGTGTGGCCGGGGCAGCGAGTTTGCGAGATTAATGTCGGAACCATGTCCATTCGCAACCCCCGGCCGCGGTGGCACTTTGAAGGCCAGCGGCTTGCCCAGTGCACTGGACGCTGTCTTCCCATACCGTGCCTTGCGGTTCTGTGTGAGCTTCATGTTTTCTTGCCGAACCTGGAAAGCACGTAGACAAACAGTCAGCTCTAACAGTGAGAGCACAGGACCCACGCCTCAACGTACCTCCAGAATGTCCTTAAACCCCCTCGTCGTCGCGATTAGGTTGTTCTTCATCAGTGACACGATCGCGTCCGAGTGATTCGCGGCTTGGCGAGACGAGTACGTCGAGCGCCGACTGTTGATGTACTCCTAAAGGAGGGGAACCCGGTCAGTTCCCATCGTGAGTCAGCTTCCAACACATGCGTGAAGCCATCCATACTTGTAGGTTATCGAGCTGTACGTTGATGTCCGTGATGTCGTTCTTCACGAGCGCGGCGAGCTCATTGATCGCTTCGGTCGGGTCGTTGAACATGTTGTTTTGCCGGACCACTGGGCACACACGTCCACAGAAATCCCACATCAGTTACGGTATCCACTTCAACCGATGGTACCACTCGCCCGACGATACGAAGCCCCCACGTACACTGGGTCAGCTGCTGCATGCGCTTGGTCACCTGTGTGATCTCCTTGGAGACGTCGGCCGCTGCGGCATTGAACTGGGCATTCTCTTGAATCGGCGATGGCGCCTTCTGCGAGTGTCGCAAGAGATCCGATCAGCACCTTATAGGTAGATAAACGCAGACACAGCAGCAGCGGCAAACTCACTTTGGGCTTGGCTTCACCTTTGCGCTGCGAATACTGCTGGCATCGCTGCAGGAAGTCGGTCGTGCGGTTCTCCGCCGCCATGGTCAATCGCGCTGGTAGGGCAACCCAGCATCCAGCATCCACGTGCCTATTTTGCCCTCACTCACTTCGCGTTTACTTCATCGCGTTACTTCAGCTGGCAACTGAACTGCCGATCAAAGTTCGGGTTAGGTTCGCATGTCGAATAGAGTGTATGTTGCATGTTACAGAGCGATGGTGTTCGTCTTAGGTTCGCTTGAGTGATTGTCGTTTCGTGCAGAGCGACTGTCAAGGATGCGTCCGTGGCGAACATTGAAGCAGCGACGGACGCCGCACCCATGGCGTCCTGCGCGACTGAACTGCTCGGAAGTGCCTGTGTAAAGGAGATTTGCCTGTGCCTGAAGTACCTCGCGTAATCGTATGCCCCCTTACACCAGCTTATGCCGATCACGCGGATCCCACAATTGCCAGGAATACACAGTTCTCCCGTGCCCAGCTTGGCAAAAGAGACCTGCTGGCACTGCGGTACACCGGGACAGTTCCATGCAGCACTTCCTGCCCGATGTGAGATTTCTGGGGAGTGCACTGTCTTCCTTTGGCGAGGAGGATTTGCTTGGCTCTAGCTTGATCTCACGGAACGCGCCACGGCTTCCAGGAGCACAGCTGCCGCATCAAATGCCGCACGTGAGATGAGGGAGCGCATGGGAAATATTACAGTGTTATTACACATCCTTCTCGCTTTTAGAAAAACGAGTACGAAGCCGTCCCTCAATCCAAGTGAATCCACACCACGACTCCCAGGCCAGGCTGATTGTGGCACGCATAGATTATTAGATTGTGACGCATATTCATTCGATTGTGGTGTTTGCAATGCCAGAGAGCGCGGTGAGGCGCCTGCCGGTTGCATTCCATGTGGGAACGTCGTGCACATATCAATGCACATTGGGGCAAGTGTCTCTCCATGGTCTGCCGTGTCGGCAAGTGTTTGCTTGCACACCAAACACGCCCCCGTTGTTATGTGACACACACACATATTGTGTACATACACACGCTGGCATACAGTACTGTACAGTACTGACTGTGCCGGTAGAGGACTACCGATGTCCAGATAGAGGACGGTAAACGCGTTTCCCTTCCTGTGGGCTTCTTGCGAGAGAGCATGTGGGGCGCTGGCCAACGTCCCACCCTTTCAGTTCCATGCACAAAGCGCCAGTCCCACAAAGTCAGCGTTGCCTAACGACTCTATCTTCATTTCTCACAGGTGTAGCAAAGGGTATCAGCCCGGAAACCCATATCGTCTTACAAAGGGATTGGTTGTAAGGTATAAAGTGGGATGGCCCATCACCATCGGGTCAACAAGAGATCTGGCCAACTCACGGCAAGTGAGTCTTGGGTTCTCGCACTCCGTGACTGCGAGTCGCAGTCTGCGACTTGCGCATGAGCTTTCTTTCGCCGATGTGTGTGTTGGCGGCCCAATCTGCGAGTGCGAATGCGACTGTGCACCTGCTATCGTGCGCGCGGCCGTGCGATCGCAAGGGCCCCCCGCCACCGGCGCCTAAAGTGACCAGGATGGCACAAGGCTCGCCGCCCGTTGCGAAATGAATCCGACTCGCGAATGGCTCAGTTGGAGAACTCACACAGGATAATGCTGTGCTGTACCATCCCGACCGGCGAATCCCGTCCAGCATCATCCCTATTCTGTAGATCTGTAGGCTGTAGAATCCCAATGTTATGACCGAAGGTAGAGGGAGCGTGAGCGTCTATCCTTTATCCTGTATCCTCTCTCTATCCTGACGACTGGTGGGCTCTCGCCGCAAGGGTCAGTCAATCACCTAGCAGCCCTCCATGGGGACTGGTCCTTGAACTCGTGTCTCTGGATGGAGGCGGTTTTCTTTTCCTCGCGTGGGGCCTCACCCATCCAGAGACCGACTTCCACCCGGGTCAGCTTCCACTTTTGCCGCCGCCAATCCGACTGGGCCAGTTTGTAGACTTGTGTCTAAAAGCACTCGCTGATGTGTCCAGAAGGCCCGACCGCCTTGACGTGGGCACGACACGCGCGACGTCCATGAGACGCCAGCCGCATCTGGGAAAAGGCCTGCGGGCCAGCTGCTGACGACCGGACCCACGCAGCCGATTCTGCGATGTAGTGGAGGCGGGATAGGGGCGGCCGCCACCTGGTTTGTTGGAACCTTTCCCCCAACCGAACAGTCACGCCGGCCGGCCGGAAATGGACGGTGAGATGGAACCGAAGGGAGGAATAACTCACGCTCGACGCGTGCGCGCGGCTTCCTCCTCCTGGCGGCTGGACGCTGGATTTTCACAGGACCAGCGCCGCCGTCCAGAGACTTACGCCATTTCCGCTTTTCCAGCGTCAAGTCACTTGACTGGACCTACACGTCCAGTACCCCCACTCGTGTCCTGCCCGTTTAGGCCCGAGTATTTTTTAGACCCCACTTCCACATACCATCATGACGCTTCCTTCTGCTACCTCTCTCATCCCTACTCAGCGACGCCTCGCAGTCGCGGCCGTCGCGACGGCGCAGCCCGTGACACCGCTCACGGCCACGGCGCTGCAGTACCAGTGGACGCAGCTGCCACCGAACGCCGCGGGCGAGCCATCGGACGCTGAGCTCAAGCAGCGCATCGCCGAGGCGACGCGGCTCAGCATCACGCCCGTGCCCGAAGAAGATGCCGAGGAAGAGACCCGAGAACACCTACAGCCGGAAGAGCCCAAGCCCGTGCCGTGGCAGTCCACGCGCGACCTGCCCGACCGCCGCGTCATGGTTCAGCGGATCCTCACGCTGACGGAGAAGCGCCACCGTTCGGCCACGGCCACGGCCACTGCCACCACCACTACGACCACTCCGGTCCTGACACCCGTTCAAGCCTTCCTGTCGTCGCAGGCGGCAACAACGACCAACGCCACGACTACGCGCCGCCGCGAGCGTCGCCCGACGATGACCACAACTATGCCGGCCGCGACGTCCGCGCGCGAGGGCGCCACGGCGCTCGCCAAGCGCATCGAACTTTCCCTTTACTCGCGAGCGGCGTCGTTGGACGAGTACCGCAACACTGCGACGCTGCGCCGGCGCCTCCAGTCGCTCGTCTCGCTGAGCTTCCATGAAGCCGCCGCGTCCAGAGACGACATTGTGGCGATCCAAGCCGCCGCCAGCAAGCGCCCGCGTCCAGTTGCCAAGACCGCCACAACCATGACCAAGCGTCGACGCGTTACGCCTGCCTTCCAGACGACTGCTGCTCATCTCACGATCTCCACAACGTCGGACTACGTGCTCGGCTCGCTCCCGGAAGACTGTCTTCGCGCCGTGTTCTCGTTCCTGGACGGCCGTCAGGTGTTGCGGCTGCGCTGCCTCAACCGCTTCGCTGCCCATTTCCTCCCTTCGTGCGTGTCGACGCTGCAGATCGAGATCACCAAACTCCACCAATACTTCACGATCGACCCGATGGCCGCGACGTTGTGTCGCATGGTCAACCTCGAGCGCCTCGTGGTCTTCCGCACCAAGAACCCCTGCACGGAACCGACGACGCCCGAGCAGAAGCTCGCGCTCCACGCCTGGGGCTGTACCGAGCTCGACGTGTCGCACAACAATCAAGGCGAGCTCGTCGTGCAGCAGCTCGCGCAGGCGCTCAGTGCCGGCGCTGGGGCGCGCCTGCGACAGCTCCAGCTCGTGTCGGCGTTCACCAATACGACCCGCCGCAATGGACTGCGCGCGCTATGCCTCGCGCTCGCGCGTGGCGCGTGTCCTCTTCTGAGCGACCTGCTGTTCGGCGGCAACAGCATCACGGACGCCGGTGCTGCCGACGTCGCGCGGCTGCTCGAGTCGCGCGCGCTGCCGCTACTCATGCGGCTGGACCTGCGCCGCAACTACATTGGCGAGTGCGGCCTGCGGCGCCTCATGAAGGCGCTGGGCAACACGGCCGTGCCGCTCAAGAAGCTCAAGTACCTGTGCATGGGCGGCAACCTGATCACGGACAAGTGCGTGGGCCCGCTGCAGCACGTGCTGGCGCAGGGCGCGTGTCCGCAGATGCGTTTTTTGGGGTTGGAAGACAACTTTTTAAGTCCCGAGGGCGTGCAGTCGATCATCCAGGCGGCCGTGAGCGGCGGCATGGTGCCTAAGCTGCACCGTGTCTCGAGCGACGGCGGCATCATGACGGACTGAGCAAATCTCCCTCCCGCCTAACATTATGAAACAGTACGAATATGAAACTTCAGTTATCGAAAATATCGAAGGGCGGGGATTCTTATTTTGGGGTGTGGACACGGGTTTCACTTGAAACCAGGCGTTTCAGGAAGGAACGATACGGTAGAGTTCCGTACGTAGGCCAGAGAGATCGCGTCGCTTCACGATCACAGAATGGACGCGTACCTACCTCCTGCAACGGATCTGTGACGGAGCTTCAGAAGCCACCAAACCGTTCGAGGAATGGTCGGCTCTATGGGACCGAGACAACATGGAAGTCCAGCCAAACATGGTGGGTGCGGAAAAAGAAAATAAATTAAAAATGCGCATGGGAGGGGAAATGGGCGGCACCGGCGTTGGTGGTGGTTCGGAAACGCCCAGCCGCACACACCTGCGTCACGCCAGGAATTAAACTCTATGGAAAACAAATTCCAGGGTGGTGGGATGTCGTGGGCGCGTCTTGGATACACAGGCTCCATCCACGGGCTCGTTGACGACTACGGAAGCACGTGACGGGCGGAACGACCTCTATCCTCCCGCCATCATGCGTACTGCTCATCCGGGGGTGTCGTCGACACGTACCATCCCCACTGCGGCGAGGCCGTGTCCGGGTCGTCCTCCGGGTCGTAGCACTCGCCTTCGATGCACGTCGGGGGGATCTCGACACCACGGGGCGAGCTCTCGGTGGTTTCTATGCTGTCGTCGTGAAGCCGACTGGACGACGCGGGGCTATTCCGTCGAGAGAGCATGCGCGAAGCCGTCGAGACGTCGCTATCGGTATTACTGTACACGTCCTCGGTGTCTTTCCGCAGCTTGTGGGGTGTAAAGTCCTGATGGGACTGGCTGCGCTTGTGGACGAGATGCACGGCCGCGTCTAACTCGTTGTTCCGCGTCGTGTGGAGTGCGCGAGGGTAGTGGTCGGCGGCCCACGTCGCGAAGCGTTCGCGCGGCTCGGGTAGCGCATCCAGGTCGTTGGTTGCGGCCGCGAGGTCCAGGACGTTGTCGTTGGAGTCGTCGTCGTCGGTCAGCAGTGTGGACCCGCGCAGGAACGTGATGACGCTCACGGCCGTGGCGGCTGCTGCCGCAGCGGTCGCGACCATCGGGTGCTCGCGCACCCAGCGGAGGCCGCCGGCGATCTCGTGCGGCGTCGGGAAGAACGACGGCACGACGTCCGACATGACGGGAGTTGGGGAGTCGGAGGGGAGGGGAGGGGAGGAAGATGGCGAGCAAGCGGTCGGTGTGCGTGCCGATTGTGATTTTGGGAGTTTGGTTAGGCGACGACGGCGTGAGCACGTCTAATTCCGGGCGATGGGCGGCGGAGGTGGCGAGTCTGATTGTGAACAACATACGTGGGAGGGCGATTTCCCATTCTCTCGCGTCTGTGACAACAGCCGGCAGCGCTGAGGAAAACGAACCGACACACCGCAGGGGAAACCTGCTGACATCACCAGCAAGCCATCCGAGTCGCACATTGCAGTTGGACTGAAAGCTGTCACAACGCATAGTTGTGGCTATCCAGGTGCATCGGATTTTGATTTTACTATGCTACAGTGCTGTCATATCTCTTACCCTGGTGAAAGCAAGTTGAATATGAAATCGTTTTGAGCAGGTATGGAGCTCAGGTGTTCTCGACGGGTAGGGTTGCCGTCAGGGTGGCGCCCAGGAGTTTGCTGCCGAGGGCTGAAGATGGATGCGCACCGGGGTTAGATCGCAGGTGGCGTCCGTGGTATGTGGCGCCGAGGGTGAATCTTCAGTACGAAATCAACGAGGCCCCCCTACAGCGAGGGTGAGAGATTTCCACTCATGCACAACACATCTACCAGACGACTTGCTTCTGCGCAGTCAGCTGGCAAGGCATGATGGTTGAGTCAATCTACAGTGTATTGCGATGGGTGTTCATCCAGTGGTTCTGCTGAGACGCTCGAGGTCTCTCCATGGAAGATAGATGGCTTCAAACACAGACAGCGGGTTCTTATATGAGGTATATATACCTCGTGTTCGAGAAGGCTCTGCGACGTTTCGGTTGCGAGGGAGCGCTGTTTTCGGGGCTCTGCTGCACGCAACGGGATCCTCATCTGCTTCTACATGTGGGTCAAAAGGGAATCACGATGCAACGTGCTGGAACGATCTCGACAAGTGGCGCAATCAAGCTGATGAGTGCCGTTTGTCCAATTTTTCCCAGGCCGCGGCCTGATTCACAGTCAGCGTAGCAATATTAACTAAGTACGCAGCTGCACTAAGTACGTACCCCGTTGCTGTCAGGAAATGGATCCTTGTGCAGCAGAGTGGTGCACATTATTTGGCTACACCACCCAAGGTGGTGTAGACCACACGCGCACTTAAAGTGGGGTGGTCCACTGTGTGCTCATATATTTACACCATCCATGAAAAGCATGAAACGATCACATTTGCGTAACATGGTAGATCTTCTCCCATTTTGTCGCTTGAAGGTTGCTTGAACCACGTCGCATGAGAGCCAACTCATTGACTGGTTCAAACAGAGAGGAGATGAATCAACTCTCGCAGGTCGGCGCTGGCGTCACGCGGTCCACGGAGACAGACGCGTCGTGACTCATGGCCAGGGCGAGGGACATCGCCCAATGAGACGTAGACAAGGGATAGGGGATTCTCCTCCGAACAGACTTTGAAGTGGATTTTATTCGTGCGGGCAAAAGAATGAAACCGAGACCGAAAAAATCGAACATGGCGGAGCGGAGGGAAGGGGGAAAAGGAGGAGGTGGAGGAGCTGCGTCCCAAGGGAGACTGGAGAGACACCGCGCCTGCGCTGCAGCGTTGGGGCCGTATCCAAACACAAGAGACGCGCGTGCGTGCCCCTGCCCACCTGGCCACTGCTTCCTTCCGCGAACTCTCGCCATTATCCACTCGGACGCCAACGCCGCAAGCGCCTCTTTCTCTGAACCAACACACAAGTACAAAAAGATGTCGACGGCCCTACTGAACGTAGATGACCTCGCCATCGGCGAGATCCTCATTGCGCTCAAGCGTGACCCAGTGGTCCACGACGCCGCCGCGCAATTCGCGGTACCGGCTGCGATGCGTGCACCGGGTTCGCATGCGGCGTTTGGTAGCTACCGCTCCAAGGTGGATCTCACCGTGACCACGCCCAGTGCAGAGGACACCGCCGCGGCGTTCTCCCGGCTTCCGTTCAACACGGTGAGCCCCATGGCCTCGTCGATGTACGCGCTGCCGCCGATGGCGCAGTCGCCGTCGGAGCGTACCAAGCGATACGGTCCCGTGATCCAACTGGAAGACCTGCGCAAGTGTTTCAACATGCCGATCGCCACGGTCGCGCGCCAGTTTGGCATCTGTGCGACATTGCTCAAGAAGATCTGCCGCCGCCACGGCATCCAGCGCTGGCCGCACCGCCAAATTCGAAGCCTCCAGAAGAGTATTGACATGCTGCGTGAGTCGCTCGCGGTCGCGAAGGGATCCAACAAGGAGTACATTGCCAAGAAGATCGCAGCCTTTGAGTACACGCTCGAGTGCATCATGCAGGACCCCAACACGGCCGCTAAGGGCATCTCCACGGGACGCCTCGCGTCGCCAGCCTCGGAGGAGCTGGCCAAGCGCGCCAAGCGCGCCAAGGAGATGAAGCACCTCGAGTCGGCGGCCGCGCTTGCGGCGATCAGCGACGACGAAGAGGAGGACCAGGACATGGACGAGGATGGCGGTCTCGAGGCGCCGTGGTCGCCGACCGCGTCCTCTGCGGACGACGACCGCAAGGCCGCCAGCATGTCGATCCAGTCTCTCCTGTGCTAGTGTGCCGGTATCTGTCAGTCGTGCTTTCTGTTTAGTTTTTTTATCATTGTGCCGCGTGGATGTTGACGACGTCTAAAATACTTCCTACTCCATTCTATTGACCCGCTCAAGTCTTGTCACGCGTACCATCCATGTCACTCATGTACGGTACTGTACATGGGACGACACCAGATTCTGTGGCGATCGACGTACAAGTGCGCCATTGATTCGCGTCTCGACGGTCTCCTCAATGCTCGTACGGGATGAGCAGCGTACCGGTACTGTCCGCACCAGCACTGCCTTCACTGCGACCGGCACGACGGGGCGTCTGGGTCTTCTGGAGAGGACCGCTCCGCTCGTCCGCGACGCTCCACTCCGCCCATGGAGGCCACCGCCAGTTCCGTCGTTTGGGGAGGAGCCACTGCAGTCGGGCCAACCACGCGCAGCTGCAGGAAGAAATATGGAAGATCCGCCTTCTCTCTAACTGACAACGATAGAAATCAGCCACCACACCCGCCGGCCGCGACCCTTCACGAGGAGCGCGCTCTATTCGGAGCGCGGACGTTAACCCATCGGGATTGCTCGTCGGAGAGAATCTTTTGCAAGGAGACCAGCACTCCTCCAACCACAGCGGATGTGGATCCGGCTCGTGCCAGCAATGGCAGTATCCTCTGTGGCGTGGTCTATCGAATGGATCCGCTACAAACAAACCAAACATGTTCTCGTTCAGCATCGGCGGATCATTCTACGACCAGACGGTCTAACCGTGTTGTAGATTGATCCACCGACTGCATCTCACACACACAGAGCGCACGCACGCGACACGCCGACCGCCGCATCTCCCCACCGCGGACCACAGAACAAGAACAACAGCCCACTTTCCCCTGGCTGCCCGCACGAGCAAACAGTCCACCCACCCATCCAGCGCAGACGGACGCGCGACCGGATCTGTGCATGGATGGAGCCAAAACAGAGCAAACCACCACCCAACCGTGGGAGTGTCGAGACCCTGTCCTTCGAGCAACCTCACTGAACCTTCATATTCTATGTTTCACATAGATTGCGACAGGTATCTGTTCTTGCAGGGTTGCCACCCGTCGCTGTGCCCGATTTCGCGTGGTCCACAGCAAATGCCGGCTTACCACCGACCACGCACTTCCTCCCCCACGACCTCCATTCGTGCGGCACCGCCTCGCTTCGTCCGACGCTCCACGCCACGCCACGCACGCGCGCTCGAAACCCCATGAGCGCCTCCTCCTCCTCGCCCGTCGACGCCGCGCAGGCGCGCACGCAGGACTACGTGGCGCGCATCGATCCGACCACCGTGCTCACGGCCACATCGCTCGCGCGCGTCGCCTCGGAGCTCCCGCCGTTCCAGCACATTGTCGGCAAAGTGCGCGACATCTACGTCTTCGAGGACATTGTGCTGCTCATCTCGACCGACCGCCAGAGCGCCTTCGACCGCGCGCTCGCCGCGATCCCCTTCAAGGGCCGCGTGCTCACGCTCACGAGCGTCTGGTGGTTCCACGCGACGCAGCACATCGTGCCGAACCACCTCCTGAGCGCGCCGCACCCGGCGGCCATGCTCTGCAAAAAGTGCACGGTCTTTCCGGTCGAGTTTGTCGTGCGCGGCTACATTACTGGCTCCACGAGCACGTCCATGTGGACCAACTACGCCAAGGGCGTGCGTGACTTTTGCGGCAACCAACTGGCCGACGGCTGGACGCAGCACCAAAAGCTGCCGCACAACATGGTCACGCCGACGACCAAGGACGACGTCCACGACGAGCTCATTTCCGGACAAGAGGTCGTGCGCAGCGGCCGCATGACGCAGCAGCAGTGGGACTACTGTGCCCAGAAGGCGCTCGAGCTGTTTGCGTTTGGCCAGCAGGAAGCCGCGAAGCGCGGGCTGATCCTCGTGGACACCAAGTACGAGTTTGGATACGATGAGCAAGGCCAGATCCTGCTCATTGACGAGATCCACACGCCTGACTCGAGCCGCTACTGGCTCGCGCACTCGTACGAGGAGCGCATGGCGCAGGGCAAGTCGCCCGAGAACATCGACAAGGAGTTCTTGCGGCTCTGGTTCAAAGACCACTGCGACCCGTACAACGACGCCGTGCTGCCCGAGGCGCCGAAGGAGCTCGTGCGCGAGCTCTCGCGCCGCTACATCTTGCTGTACGAGCTCATCACGGGCGACCGCTTCGCGTTCCCGCCGGCCGATGCGAAGGACCCGCAGGAGCAGCTTGTCGAGAGCGTCCGTGCCGCGCTGGTCCAGAAGGAATAGAAAGAGAGGCGACCACACGCAGCTTTGAAAGAGAAAGAAATATGGGAATCGCGTGTGCTCCTGTCTATCGTATGTACAAGTGGTCCGACAAAGCGCTTACTTGTCGAACCGCTTGGGCGTGATCTGGATCTGCGAATTGGACGACAGGTCCGTGGCCGTTGTGCTCTCGCTGGACGTGTGCGTGAGGTCCATCCGGGGCAGCATGGGCGCGTGCGGCGGGTAGTTGCTGTCGATGGGCATGACCGACGCCTTGGAGATCTTGACGCCGACGAGCGGCGGCAGCGTCACGACGCGCGGGCCCGTCACGAGTGGCAAGGGCAGCGGCTTGACGATCGCGAGCTCGGGCGGGCCCGTGGTGATCGCGCCCATGGCTTTGAGTACTGGCACCGACTGTGGGAGAAGTAAATCGCGCTTGGTTGTCGGTTGCACCCAGCGGTACTCGATGTTGCGCGCCTTCTGCGTGCGCTTGATGAAAATGATCATCTTGACGGCCGCGCGCAGCTTGCCCGACGGTTTTAGCACGTTCATCTCACGTCGTGAGAGCAAGTAGACGCCTGACAACGTCACGCTCGCTCCAAGGAAGAACATGATGAGCTGTTGGGTGAGATATATCAGCAAGGTGTTGTTAGCATCATCGTCAGTGAGACCAAAAGCAACCGAGACAACAACACACGTACCGAGAGCGTGGGCATCTTGGCAAACTCTTTGAAATAGACGCCGCCGCCAAAGATCGAGGTCGAGATGAAGAAGCACTGGAACACCGGCACAATAAATACTGCATCGAACATCTGGAGCCCATGCGCGAGCCAGTGGATTTGGAGGAAGATGCACGCGAGCATCGAGAGCGAGATGAGGTAAGTGCCGATATTCGTAAACTGGTTGGTGCCTTCGAGCGTCGTCTTGAAGAGCTCGGCGACGGATTTCGCAAAGAGCACCGACTGGGCGCCAAACACACCCGACAAAGCCGGATACGTGACGGGGTGGACGCGCACAAACTTCTTGTAGGCCACCGACGAAGATCCTTGGCTCTTGAGGAGCCGCTCCAGCTTCTTGGCGAGCAGGAACAGCCCCATGCACGCGAGTAGCACAACCACGATGTACACGACGAAAGCTGGTTCTTGGTACAGCGCGACGAGTTCATCGACCGTATAACACGCGCTCTCCTTCTCGGCAAACGCCGCGACGATGCAGATCCCGACTAGCACGAGCCCCGTGCCAATGGCGTCCATGCGACTAAACTTTTCCTTGAGAAACAGCGACGCAAACGCGACGTTCGCGACCATGGTCGAGCCGCCCACGGGCGTGGCCAGCGACTGCGGCAGAAAGCCTAGCGCCACAAAGTCCAGTAGACTGCCGCCGACCACGAGCATGAGGCCGATGACCCACATGGGCTGCTTTGTGTAGGCGCGCTTGAGCTTGACGCTGCGCTTGGCCTCGCACATGAACGAGTACTTTTGCAGGTTCACGCCGAGGTTCGTGGCGATCGACCCGGTGATGCTCAGGATCACGCCGACGTACCATAGCGAGTTAGACTTCTTGTGCTCGCCACTTCCGCCACCGCTCTGCGCATCGTGACAGCCCATTGGTGGTTTAGTGTGTCTTCTATCGCTGCCTTGGTGTCCGCCACTTGGGATTGATGGTGTGAGCGTTAGGCCCGCTTAGATAATTTGCCTGATCCCGTGGTTTCCACTGCTGCTCCAAAAGCGGTGCCTCCTCACGACCCTGGAGTTGTTTAAGCCGTGGTCTCCACCGACGTTCAATCTGGGCGGAGCAGATCTGGACCAGATAGAACAGAGTTCGGCTGAGCTGTTCATGAGCTGCAAATCGTGACCGAGCGGAACACCAGACCGCTCCCCATCGCTAATTATACGAACGCGCCATTGCATCTGAGCTTGTGGAGATTCGCGCAGTTGGAGGCATCGCAAAACGGCTGAGACGGCAACGCGACAACATGCGAGACAAACTCTCCACTTGGTACGTGCCAGCCTGGTTCAGTTGGTAGATGCATGACATCAGTTGGTCACGAAATCCACACGAACGGGCTATTGTTCACCTCGACTCGTCCCTATCTAAGCGTCCTCGGTTCGTGCGTCGGCTGGTCGAACCGAGACGGCAAGGCAGCGGGCAGCGGGAGTTGCCAGCTGCGTCGGTCGGTAACCACATAGCGTGAACGCGGGTTTGCCGTGTTGCGTCCTACAGTGTCCGTGAGCTGTGTGCCTGTGGTGTGTTTCGTGAAATGGGAAATCAGGAGCCGGCTGCCAAGGCGCGCCGTGGCCTCAAGCACGCAACGTGCGACTGACCGGATGCACCAATCGCGAATCACGCGAGTCTGTGGGTCAACGCGTGGGCCGATGGCTGCACGCGGCGTAGTTGCTTCCTGGGCAAAGCATCGCCAACGCAATGTAACCCACCCTCCAACAGGAAGATCAGGGCTGCAGTCTGTCCGTCCATCATTTGTCGAACCGCTTGGCCGTGATCTGGAAGAGCGAACTGGCCGACGCGTCCAGCGCTACGCTGGTTTCACTGGAGGTGCTGCCGTTCTCTGCTTTGGTGACCGCCCCGGAGAACGTTGGATGGCTGCCGTCAAAGGGCATGACCGACGAATTGGAGCCCTTGCGGCCCATCAACGGCGTGGCCTGCCGCGGAACCGGTTTGACCGCCACGACCATGTCAGAGCCTGCGCTGGTGGCGAGCAACTTGGTCGTCGGTTGCACCCAGCGGTACTCGATGTTACGCGCCTTCTGCGTGCGCTTGATGAAAATGATCATCTTGACGGCCGCGCGTAGTTTGCCGGACGGTTTTAGCACGTTCATCTCGCGCCGTGAGAGCAAGTAGACGCCCCAGAGCGTGACAATGGCGCCGATGAAGAACATCACGAGCTATAGACACACATGAGTCAGGTCAGTCGGGGCCCCCACATGTGGAGACAGAGAGACAGCGCATACCGCTAGCGTCGTCATGGTCGCAAACTCTTTGAAATAGACGCCGCCGCCAAAGATCGAGGTCGAGATGAAGAAGCACTGGAACACCGGCACAATAAACACCGCATCGAATAGCTGCAGTCCATGCGCGAGCCAGTGGATCTGGAGGAAGATGCACGCGAGCATCGAGAGCGAGATGAGGTAGGTCCCGACATTTGTGAATTGGTTCGTGCCTTCGAGCGAGGTCTTGAGTAGCTCGGCAACCGACTTGGCAAAGAGCACGGACTGGGCACCGAATACGCCTGACAGAGCAGGGTACGTGATGCGGTGGATCCTTGCAAATCGCTTGTAGGATGCGGACGACGAGCCTTGGCTGAGCAGCACGCGCTCGAGCTTTTTTGCGGCCAAGTAGAGCCCGAGACACGCGAGCGCGACGACCACGAGGTACACGACGAAGAACGGCTCGCCGTAGAGCGCGACGAGCTCGTCCACGTTGTAGCACGCGCTCTCTTTGTTGGCAAACACAGCGACGATGCAGATCCCGACCAAAACGAGCCCCGTGCCGAGCGCATCCATGCGGCTAAACTTCTCTTTGAGAAAGACCGAGGCGAACACGACGTTCGCGATCATCGTCGAACCGCCTACGGGCGTCTCGAGTGATTGAGGCACAAAGCCGAGTGCCGCAAAGTCGAGCAGGCTGCCGCCGATCACGAGCAGTAAGCCAACGACCCACATGGGCTGCTTTGTGTAGGCGCGCTTGAGCTTGATGCTGCGCTTGGCCTCGCACATGAACGAGTACTTTTGGAGGTTCACGCCGAGATTGGTCGCGACGGAGCCGGCCGTGCCGAGGATCACGCCGACGTACCACAGCGGGTTGTGCTTCTTGGTCGCGCCGTCTCCGGCGCTGCCGGTGCCGCTGGTCTCGCACACCATTTTAATTCCGTTCCGATAGTCGACGGCAGCCGCGTGGATGGGAAGCAGCTAGCCTGCTTTCTACGAGGGCATGCGGGGGTCTAGTCTTGATACCAGATCGAGCAAGCCACAAGGGACCAAAGGATGCTAATTATACGAGAGTCCCTTTGCGATTCTGATGCTCACCGATCCGTGCTGAGTGACTCGGCCGACAGGAGAGACCAGTATCGCGATGATACTGTCGCTGTTCAATTAATCACAAGCGGGTCAGATGCCACCCTCCCCTCGGTGTGGTGCATGTGGTGCGGCATTTGTTTCCTCTTCGTCCTCGGAGACGTTAGTAGCTGCTCGTCTGTTTGGGTCGCCAAGTTGAAGAGACAGCCACCCAGTTGAAGCTGGCAGCTGGTATGAGGGGCTGCTAATCAGGTGTGTCAAATGGGTGCAGAGAACGGTTTCAAGCGACGGGGCCTGTATTGAGGTTGTCCAGGGTGAGAGAGGGAGAAGCGCGGAACAGACAACAAACAGACACCTGGCTCAGTGATCATGTTGAGCCAAGGGAGCTGCGCGACGGCCCACCGGCTGACCGCGCGGAAGACGGAAGACGTGGCGGTGGGGGGCCCGTGAAGGGAGTTTATGAGTATACGCGCTTCAGTGCGTGGTCGAAAGTTCAAACTCAAGGTTCTGCCCGGAAGTGGCCACCCACGTGACGAAGGGCATGAGGGCGACGAACGCGCATGGGCGAGTGCGCGTTCTTACGTGGTGGTGGTATGGGATCGAGTGCGTGGAGGAAGGAGTTCATGGGCGTACTATTTTGATGGATCAACATGAAAAAGCTTACAATAATTCAGGCTACGTGGGTGAGGGTCGAGTGGGGGGCGCGCGGACATCTTCCGCCGCCATAATAAAATCTGCCAGAGGGGTTTGGCTCTGTCGCTACCAGCCCCGCGGGGGGGCACTGGACGCCACGGCTTATTCTCCGACTTGGGCCGTGGGCACGAGCGCGAGCCCGCGCTCGTGGGCCGCGCGGTGGAACGCGCTGGCGATCGCAAAGTAGCTGAGCTGCTGCCGGCGTTTTCGTGCACGGAGTGCAAAGTCGGACGAGTCGGGTCTTACCGTGCGCTCGAGCTCTTGCTGCAGCTTCTTGTTGACCGAAAGGAATGCCGTATGACGCGACTTGGGCACGGGGCTGGCCTTTGGTCTTGTGGCAGAGCTACTGGCCTTGCTTTCACTGGGGTCGGGGAGAATGGCACCAAACTCAAAGCGTGGTCGCTTGGCCGAGCGCGCGTGGATGGGCGAGCCCACGGGCGTGGGAGGGATGAACGAGTCAAGCTCGCGCTTGAGCGAGACTTGGAGCGCCGTGAGCGCCGCCGAAAGGTTGATGCCTTCGGCCGTGGGCACAGTCGGCCTTGGCACGGCCGGTGGTGGGCTGGGCGAACGGGAGCTGGTCGCCGAGTTGGTGTGGAGGTAGTCGTTCGCCGCGACCACTTCCAACGTCGCGCTAGCGCTGGCGGCCGAGGCGGCGCGTCGGGGGCTCATGGGCGCGCTAGACGAGCGCGCCTTGCGTTTCTTGAAGTGCTGGTTCATGGTCGAATAAGCCGTCCGGTCTTCCATGCAGATGAGGGGGTATGGTGTTTGTGCAACAGGATCGAGTGTATCCACAGTGGCCACCACACACGCGTGGCGGACGTTGGAAGGGATCCGAAAAAGAGAAGAAGAAAAAATCTCTTTGCGTGTTCTTTGTTCCGCAGACCGGAGGCGGAAGAGAGCGAAGGCCACTTGCGCACGAGACGGCAAATTGCAGAATGAACCGAGTGAAGGGGAAGGAGCCGGAAGAGTTGTCGCGCGTTCATCAAGGGATGACCATCACTCGGAGTGGGTTAATTGTCAAAACACGGTAGTTTGTTTACACCGTGTTGTGGCATTTTGCGCGTCTTCCCACCACTGGTGTGCAGGGAAAGAAACCGCGGAGAAAGCGAGCGAGATAAAAAGAAAAACGCGGGTACTGAACATCCAACGAGGGACGGCGCGAATACCTAAATGAGGGACACTCACCCACCCACACAAAGGCACATGACGGAAGAGAGCCAACCATCAGACGCGATCCAAACGCCTGGCGCGGAGCGGCCCTGGAAGTGCGTTGGTGTGTGTGCATGTCGGTTCATTACGAACCACTCACTCCATCATCCACTCCCTCCGTCGGCCATTCCTAACTGATGTGAACGCCAGTGCAGTGGCCGGCAAGCGAGCGCATTAACTGGACACGCGCGCCTCTTGCAGCCGCCACAGCGCAACACAACGCGCGCGAAACGGCCAGTGCTTTGCGCAATGCAATTCGATACAGTGTAGTGGTCTCCTGGAGCTACCGTAGTGTGTCCGAGGGCTACACAGTACAGTAGGCATCGTGCACGACGTAGTACAATGGACAGCGTAGAGATCTTTCGCCGTCGCGAACTCGCGTTTCAGTGTTGTATACAATGCCCACCAACGACAAAGTTGCATCCATCGCGTGCATAGGTTGAGGCCAAGGAGCCGTTGCTGTTTGTTGCGTTGTTGTGAAAACCTCCGAGTTGAACCTCCTATATCACATATATGTATGTATTTCTAGAGGGAATGTTGTTCCGTTTAAGCCTGTACTGTACATCCAGTAATTGTGTCCCCCGGGGTAGTACAAGATCACGTCCGTTGTTCAACTCAAAGTGTTGACGTGCGCTTCATCAGCCCCCAGCGAGCCGAACGTGCGCTCGGCGTTTGCGAGCGGCCGCGTCAGCCGATTCAGCCACCAAGTTCCGTTTCCGTGGGCCTCACTTCGCTTCAAGCAGACCGCTGCGCAGGACTCCGCCTTGTTTAGACCACCGAAAACCAAGCACCATGTCGGACACGAAAGCCGAACAGCGTGCGTGGTGCTTTCTCTGAGATACTGGGTGAAGTGAGACCAGCGTCGACTAACCGCAATCTCTTTGTTTGGTGACGGCAGCGCCGTCGGGCCTCATGTCGTTCATCACGGGCGGCTTTGGTGGTGCGTTGTTGCGCGAATTCTCCGAGAGGACAGTAGTGTTGCGTGATGACTGATGCGAGTGTTTGTTGCAGGCGTGTGCCTCGTCGCGACGGGCCACCCGATGGATCTCATCAAGGTCAACCTGCAGACCATGGAGAAGCCCAAGCCCGGCCAGCCGCCGATGTACACGGGGGCCATGGACTGCGCGCGCAAGCTCGTGGCTCGCGACGGCGTACGTGCTTTGTTTACTATCGTGGTGGTCCTGGTGACGATGGGAGGAGTTTCTCAATCAATCGTGTTGTCTTGCAACTTGATAGATTGCCGGTCTCTACCGCGGTATGTCAGCGCCGCTCGTCGGTATCACGCCGATCTTTGCGGTGTGCTTCTGGGGTAACGACATGGGCAAGCTCATTGCGGTACGTGCGCCCGCGCTGCCCTCGTATTGTCGATAGCAAGAGAACTGAACGTGAACATGCTATTGATTGGAACCGATAGCGCTCGGCCATGAAGACCCCGGACGAGCAGCAGCTCTCGACCGGCCAGCTCATGTTTGCCGGTGGCTTCTCGGCCATCCCCGCGACAGTCGTGATGGCTCCGGGTGAGCGAATCAAGTGCCTGCTTCAGATCCAGGCGCAGGCTATGGACCGTGGTGAGCCCAAGCTCTACGACGGTATGGTTGACTGCGCCAAGAAGCTATACAAGCAGGGCGGTATCTCTAGCGTCTTCCGCGGCTGGGAGGCTACGTTGCTGCGTGACGTACCTGCGTACGTTTTCGTATTTCTCATAAGTGAAGGTATGAGTATGGATAAATGCTGACGCCGGTGGTGTGCTGCAGCTCGGTCGGCTACTTTGGCGGTTACGAAGTCATCAAGCGCGCGCTGAAGCCGAAGGACTCGAACGAGCTCAGTGCTGTCAGTGTCGTCGTCGCCGGTGGCCTCGCCGGTATGCTCAACTGGACCATCGCGATCCCCGCGGATGTGATCAAGTCGCGCATCCAGACGGCCCCCGAGGGCACGTACCGCGGCATTGCGCACTGCTACGAAGTGCTCATGAAGGAGGAAGGCGCTGGCGCGCTCTTCAAGGGCGTCGGCCCAGCGCTTGCGCGTGCGTTCCCCGCCAACGCCGCGTGCTTCCTCGGTGTCGAGTTCTCGAAGAAGTTCCTGACGTACCTCGGCATGAAGTAAGTGGATAGAGGTATCAAAGCAGCAGCTGCGATTTGCGTGGCGTGGAGATAACTCCTTGTGGTGTGAGGAACGCTGCTGGTTGTAGTAGACACTGTCTAGATGCACGGCGTAGCTACGTATATAAACACAAACGAAAAACGATTCTCAACGCGCTTCATATCGAGTGGATGGGAGCGTATGATGATTCTAGCAGCATAAATAAAATGGATCTCTGTATTGACGAGCTATGGGTCTACGTCCCAAATCACCGCCGCTGCGGTTAGAGGCTGCGGCGCGAAAACGCATCGTTGATCTCGGCGCGCGGCTCGTCAGTGCCGCGGTATAGCGTGTTGCTATAGAACTCGACCATGTCGCTACGGTAACAAACGTGAGTGAGCACCACCATTCCTCGTCAGCACCGATCCAGGTGGACAGACGCACCTAACACGCTTGAGCTCTTCTTTGGTCTCCTCAATCGCCGTCTCCTGCTCCTCGAGCGACGTGTCCGTGCCCGGCAACGACCGGAGCAGCTCCAGCGCCTCGCTGTACTTCTGCTTGATCGCCACGGCCTATGATGTGAAGGGAACAAAGCAGTCAGGGCTGGAGATAGTCCCCCGTAGCCCGTGCAATCATCACATCCAACTCACTGAGGACGAGATGTCGCCCAGGCGCGTGGTCTCCTGGCTCGCACCGGCCGAAAGAATGTCTTTCAACACATCGATCAAGCTGGGCACGACATCAAACGTCTGACGAAGAAGCAAAAAGCGTCAGTCAAAATGAGCCCTCAGCTCGACGCGCGAGGTAAACGCGAGAGGATACAAGTCCTGTAGATGCACCTCGAATAGCTGCGCTTTGGTCACGGGCCCATTGCGGCTCGCGAACGTGAGCTCCTCTGCCTCGCTCCCCTCGGACTTGTTCGACGCCATGCTGCGTTGTGTTGTCCAGGTGGAATGGCGATGGCGAGTTCGTTAAGTTCGCTGCTCTCTCAGAATGCGTACTTACCACTAGAAAGCCAGGAAACCCCTCCCATGAAAATGGGACTGCAGTACTATGCGAACCCTGAATCTCTCGTCACGACTGTCGTGCCTCACGAGGTGCACCATGATCACCGAGCAGCGTCATGTTGTTAGCACGCAAAACACACCAAAGGGCACCCTCTTCATAGACACACACACCACCGAGAATAACAACGAAAGAAAGCATTGGGACAAAACGACGGCAAGGTCGTGAGCTGCGATTATGTCGTGTCCAACCTGAAGTCCGTGGGGGCTACAGAGATGCAAACGGAGGGATTTGGGGACTCCGTTTACTTCTTGGCGGCCTTGGTCTTCGGCTTGGCCTCGGCGGCCGGGGCGGCGGCCTTCGCCTCCTTGCGGGCGCGCGAGGCCTTGGCCTTCTCCTTGCGGGCCTCCGACTGCTCCTTGAGCGACTTCTCGCGCTGGCGCTCGGCCTTCATCTTGTGGATGGTCTCCATCAAGACACGCTTGTTCTTGAACTGGTTACCCTTGCTGCGCATGTACAGCTCGTGGTAGATGTGGCGGTCGATCTTCTTGGCGTCACGGTACTTGCGGAGAAGACGACGGAGCACACGCATGCGGCGCATCCAGATGACCTTGAACGGGAGACGCGCGTTGGCAGTACCACGGCGCTTACCGATACCGGTGTGGCGGCCCTTACGCTTGGCCTCGTTACGCTTCTGGAAACGAGCGCGCGAGTGGATCACCTGCGGCTTCTTGATGACGAAACCATCCTTCACCAACTTGCGGATGTTCTGGCGCGAGTTGGCGAGGCCGATCTCGCTAGACTCGTTAGGGTCGAGCCAGACCTTGCGCTTACCGCACTTGAGCACGGAGGCAGCCAAACTAGAACACACAAAGATGCTCGTCAGCACGCGTGTTCAATGACGCGGTGGCACGCAGGCGGTGGTGAGGAAGTCGGTGTGGGTGGATGGAGTGAGCGACGGAAACGCCGAGGTTCGACGCCAAACCCTGCGCTGTCGACGACGGTCAAAGATTCTTGACATGCTGACGCGTGACGAGTCGATGAGTCTGCTTCCATTCGGAACGCAGCTCCGCTCGCCACAGTCAAGGCGCTGTAAGCATTCAGAATTCGCGTCTCCTGTCGTCGCGCCATTCGCTACCTCGTGGTTCGCGCCCCGTGATGCCCCGCACTCTCGTCCAATCGCCGACCCACGCCCTACTCTTCATCGCCACCTGCGCAAACATGTTCGTCCACTCACCGCTTCTGGAGCTTCAACGAGACCATGTTGCTTTGTCACTAAGTCTGTCCCAAAGAATTAATGATTGGGCCATTCTGAAGGGGTCCATGCAAAACCCGCTGCAATAGCGCCCTTATACTTGGTTTTTGTATGGGGAGGGATTTCGGCGCCTCACGCCACCAACCACTCACTCCAGTCAACCAGGCGACGCCAACTTTCGTACTTAGTAGAGTCCACGGTTCGGGACCGCGGAAGACCACACGGTTCAACGAACCGTACGGTTAACTTAAGCGAAACCTCCATTTTGAAAACCAAAGCTCGCGCGGAAAAGTGACGGAAACGAGTTGCGAGGGAAGATGCCGCCGTTGAGAAAGCAAGCAGCACGTGAACGCCGACCCATCTCGCGGTCCCGCCTTCCGTCCCCCACCCGTACGCGCACTGACCAGCATACGCATCCGGTATCTCGTGCGCCACTTCCATCGTCGCGTTTCGTCGCGTGAAGACCGCACCTGTGTGTTCCCGGAAAACGTGCCGAGTGAGTTATTTTTGCCCCTGCGGTGGTGCGCCTGATTAGCCGTTGGTATCGGCATCACCGCGATGGCAACGACGCCATAATCTGGAGATCAAGAACGCCGTTCGCGCTTCTGCTCGACCAAACTCCATATTGCAGTACTGCTGTCGAATGCTGAACGCGGCCAAGTCGTTCCGCCTCGCATTCCGCCGCGCCAGCGTCGGTAAGTCACCGTCCGATCGGAAACCCGAAGACGGCCATTTCAACCAGAGAGACGCGTCCACGACACGCGAACCGTCCGAGAACCAAGTCTGCGAGAGCGAGCGAGATGTCGAATTGCTGTACGCGAAGCTCCGGCGCGTGCTGGAGAAGCCTCGTTTTTCTCGACTGAGTGCGGCGACACGTGCACGAGTTCTCGAGCGATTGGCGAAGGATGAGCATCCGGAGACTGTGGTGGTCGAGTATCCGCATCCTATAGTACGCGATCGCGCGCAGTCGACGATGGTGTCGGCGTCGGAGAGATCGCTGACCTACTGGGATGACCGTGACGAGCAGCCCGAGACCGTGGAGAGCGAGACAGAGGTGGATGATCTCGTGTCGCTAACGCTTGCACCAGAAGCACCAGAAGTGCAAGGAGAGGCAGCCGATCCTGCACTTGAGAGCTATCATTCCAAAGTTGGTGTGCACTGTGATCTACTCGGACAATCGCACGGTGATCAAGGCCACGCGCGGAAGTGCGAGAAGGCGCTTGCATCAGCCAGGCGTGGTGGTGATGCCGATGACTCTGGGAGCTCAACCGACAGGGCATCACCAGTGATGTTCAAGACGAGCGCTCAACACAAGTCCAGCCAGCCAAGCTCGTCGTCCAGCGCGGCAGCTCGTGAGAATCAAGCCCCGAAGATGGCGTTGGAAACGTCAACTTCACCGCAAGTCGACCGTGACCAATCTTCGGGCGTGCATCTGCTGTCTGTTCTCGTGGCACTGCGTGCTGTACCCTTTCTTCAGGTATGTGGTGCGCTGTATCGTTGCTCGTCATCCGGTGCCTTACGAGTGTTAACGTGTTGTTGTCGATTGATTTCTTAGGCGTGTACTGATAACCAACTGTTGCAACTCTATCACTCTGAAGACTGCTTGCAGCGCCGATTCTCCTATGGTGACGAGATCATCGCTGAGGAGCATGAGGTGCTTATTGTCATCGTGGAGGGGACCGTGAATATCGGGAAACGGGCATCTACCACTGCTGGCCGGGCAGCAACACCGAACACATTCGATAAACAACCGCAGATTCTGTCGGCACCGGCGTACTTCTTTGGTTGGATGCTCCAAGATCAACCAAGCGGTGAGCGGGAGGCGAAGATACTATTGACGAAGTCAACGGTCTCGTGTTTGATCATTTCCAAATCAGCGATTCAAGAAAGGCTTAGCGACACGACAGAGCTATTAGGTGGGTATCACCACCCACGACTGAGCCGTGTATCTGATTCGCTTCGTCGGTTCGCAAATGATTTCGTTCAGGTTCTCGAAGACAATGCGCATGAGTCTGATGATCTCAAGATACAGTTGATGAAGGTGGAGGCAAGCGAGATTGAAGCTGACGTCGTTCTGGGTCGCATGCTGCGTATCGTTGAAGATCGTCTCGGAGGCAGCTCTGTTGCGTTGTTCGTGGTAGACCCACACAAAAATCGAATGGCCCGCCTCCAAGCAGTGAAGGGTGCATCAGCCATCACATTCAGTCTTCCGATATGTGGGGTCGCTGGGCTCACTGCGCGGAGTCACAGAACACTGAACGTTCATGATCAGTCCACGGATTCCCGGTTCGTATCGGATATCGACATCAAGACGGACAACTCTTTCGTGTCGATTCCCGTCACTGTCAAGTCGTGCCTGACCGGCCTTGTGGATCCAACTGAAGGCGTTTGCGCGTTCCAATTCACCACCACCAGTTCGAAATTTGCGACTCGACCGTCAGCCGATGACAGAAGAGCCGTCGAGATTGCCGCTACCCATATCTGCAGCTTCTTACGGTCTCAGCGGTCGATTCGCTGTGATAGTTCGCGTTCGACGTCGGTTACCGAGCGCTTCTCACTCTCTGTCTCGAGCCTACGCGTACCCCTGTCGGCGCTGGCGACAGTATCGGCCGCAACAGCATTGATTGCGGTGATCTCGATGAAGATTTTTCACGGCGAAGACGAACTCTCCCCGCAAACCAGCATTGTCAGTTCAAGAGCGGTGGTAGACGAAGACACTAGAATTGCTCAATTCGAGTTTTTGGAGATGCTGATGGTGCCTGAGGGTAGCCGGCTCACCCACATGCCACTTGCTACTCGAGTAGTCTTGGAGATGAGCATCAGCTGCAAGTCAGCAACCACAAGCAGTTTTCTTCGCCGCCGCTCCACAATGTTCCAGAGCTTTTCCAACTCCATGGCGACGAACGCAGGAATCACAACCCAGCGACAGCACGTATCTACGAGCAGATCGTCTATATCAATGTCTCAATCGCTGACTGAGGCTGAGGATTGCTCCACGCAATCGGACGCATCAGCAACAACGGCAAGTATGCCGAGTCGGGAGGCACTACTCACAGGGTGGAGTGGTTTCTTCTTGTACGGAGAAAGCGGTGAGGTGAATTCTCGCGAGTTCTCATTGAGCCTATGGACCGAGAGCAAGAACATTCCAGCTCCAACCCGTCACTCCGGTCTTGAGGATCCGGATAGCCTGACCATGCTTCGCTTCTGTCTTTCCGTGAACGAGTCCAGTCCAAGCTCGGTGATCAAGGATGCACCGAGGGCCAGCGTCGAGTCGTACGCCCGCACAGTTTGCCAAGAAGAACCCGAGGACGACCGCGAGAATGATCGTGAAGGAGTTAAGCTAGCGTCTCTCAAAGCGAGGTTGCTCATCGATCCCTTTTATCGGCCCACCCAAGAAGATCGTCAGCTTCTATGGAATACGAGACGGCGTATACCTCTGGATACAAGAATGCTGCCCGGATTTCTGCTCTCTGTTGACTGGAAGAACCTCGATGCGGTGACTGAAGTTTATGATCTGCTCGACGACGTTAAACTGCTCAATCCTCCTGAGCTCGCGCTTCGTCTACTGAGCTCGAAATTCCCCGACCCACGAGTTCGCGAGTATGCTATTCGATGCCTAGATGCCCTAGAGGAACCTCACGATGTGGGACTTTTCATGATGCAACTCGTGCAGGCATTGCAGTATGAGCGTTTCCACGACTCGGCACTCGCTCGCTTTTTGCTCCGTAAGGCTCTCAAGTTTCCGGATACTCTCGGTCATCAGTTCTATTGGTTGCTGAAGGCAGATGTGCATCAGTCCAAGACACGCGAGCGCTACAAGGTCCTCCTGGATATTTATTTGACTCACACAAGTCAATCGGAACGCGTCAAACTTCGAAATCAGCACCGAGTTATGAAGCAACTAGAAGATATTCATACCCAAGTCACGCAGTGCAACACGATGGAAGACAAGCAAGCAACGCTCGAAGCGGCACTTCGGGAGATAGACTTACCGAGTGAGTTTGTTCTGCCTTTAGATCCATCGAGAAAGCTTTGCGGTATTGCAGCCAACGAATGCCGCGTGCTAGGGTCCAAGAAGAAGCCTTTCTACCTTGTCTTCAACGCTAGCGACGGCAGTGCTGGTGGCAACGATCCAACAAAATCCCGAACACTTCACGTACTCTACAAGTCTGGCGATGATTTGAGACAAGATCAGCTCGTGCTTCAACTCTTCAGCGTCATGAATCGCACATGGCGCCGTGCCGGTTCCAGCAGCCAGATGGAACTAGTTTCCTACGGGTGCGTGTCGACAGGACCAAATTCCGGCATGATCGAGGTTGTACGCGAGGCTGAGACGATTGCAAGCGTATTCAGCATGAAGACGCAGCGAGCGCGTGGCTCGCAACGTGGAAGCTCGCAGCACAAGTTTCACTCGGCTCTCAGCGTGCTGACCGAGCAGGACGCGCTGACCGAGTGGTTGATGCTTCATTCGCTTCCGCCAACCTCTGCATTTCAACAGAGGACATTCCAGAAACTTCATCGCGCCTCGTTGAGCGAGAAACAGATTGCTTTGCAGGCGAACCACGCGATCTCCCGCGATGTGGTTATCGAGCGTTTGAAGGATGGCGGTCGTGATCGTCTGCACTACGAAGACGCGGTGCGGAACTTTGCAACCAGTTGCGCAGCGAGCTGTATTGCGAGCTACGTGCTTGGAATTGGTGACCGCCACAACGACAACATCATGATTTCGCGCCATGGCCACCTCTTCCACATTGACTTCGGCCACATCATGGGCAACTTCAAGAAGAAATTCGGCGTCAAGCGCGAGCGAACAATGTTCGTGTTTACTCCAGCATTTGCCGCAGTTCTCATGTCGGAGAGTGAAGCCAAGCGCAAAGATCAGGACCCACAAACAGTGCCAACTGACGGCGATGACCGAGACATCGACCAAGACGTTGTTAAGAAACGTGAAACGACGTTCCTCAGGCATCTCAAGCACACTGGCCATAGCAAGAGCTGTCATTTAGAGTCGCCAGCTGAAGCCGACGACGGTCAGGAGAGGGGACAAACCAATGGCAGTTTAATCAGCGAGACGTCAGTGGGGGTCAGTGTTCCAGCCGACAAACGACAAGTGTGGCAACGATCTATCCACGCATCGCTCCGCTTCTCTCCTCGCCAGACAAGCAAGTTGGACCAGGACGCGAACCCTAAGCGGAGGGACTCGATCCGACAAGCGCAGTGTTTACCCGCGTATGAACTCTTCACTCAACTATGCTGCGACGGTTACAACGCGGTTCGTCACCACGTTGACTTGCTCTACGATCTGTGCGTCCTCATGACGTGCAGTTCGCTTCCCGAGTTGAAGCATGAATACGATTTGGAGTGGCTGCGCGATCAGCTTCTACTGGGCGAGACAGATGACAAGGCCAGCGCCCACTTCCTCAAACTCATCAAGCACAGTGTCGTGTCACGCGCGACGCTACTCAATGACGCAGCGCATATGCTCAAGCATGGGTGATGGAGAGAGATGTATGCATTACGAGACTACAAGAGGTCGACGGCAAAGACCTTTCCTCCTAAATGGTCTTGACATTGCCGCCCATCGCGGTGTAGACATTGCTAGGATTGGCGGCAGTACCGTACAGGTTCTCCGCGGCCGGTGGGTTGCGCATTAGCTCCGCTCGGAACGACTGCGAGCGATGGATGGCGACGTACTGCACACAGCGATACACATCAGAACTGCATATTCAGCAAGGTACCAAGAGTGGTGATGAGTACGCACCGTGATAACGATTTGCAGGCCAAGACAGAGGCTGCCGACGACGAGCACGACCCAGGCCCAGAGATCAAAGTCATCCCATTCGGTCACGAGCACAAGCAAGATGACGGCCGACAGTATCTGCAGCAGGAACATGAAGCAGTTGCCGAAGTAATACTGCCGAGAGGGTCAGCACGACACCCATTGTCAGTTCTCAAGACCACCGATTCGAATTCAATCCATGCAGCACGTACGAATTGGATGAAGCTGGTCTTGCTCTGGATCACGGGCTGCGCCGAGCCGTAGTAGCCCATGGCCGCGACGATCACGCCGAAGAAACCCGCCCACCAGACGGGGTACGTGAAGATGAACGAGACGAGCGTCACGACGAGCTGCGCGAGCGCGATGACGTTGCACGGGTCACGGTACTCGTACACGAGTCCAAAGTGGCCGCCGCCTTCCAGGTCCGCCATTCTTGTGATGCTGGAAACGTCTTCTTGCTACGGTGTCGATCGAGAGACGCGAGTCGCCGAGTGAGCGTCCAGTCGAATGGCACAATATCTGCATCTCTTCGAAAAAAAGCGTTCATGGAAACTATCCCCCACGCCGCTTGACGAGAAGATACCATCTCATCGTATTGTTCTGTCCGCAACAGTACAAATCCAGACGAATCGGTAATCTATTTTTCTTTCTTTCCTCAAAACTTACCGACGATGAAGTGCAATTCACGAATATGTCACTAGAGCTCCTCATGGACATCATCTTCTTCCTCGCTGCGCTGCTGCTCGTCTTCGAGCCGCAGGCGCACCTGATCGAGCGTCTGCTGGCTGGACTTGACCATCGGGTGGGTCGACCCAAAGAGCTCCACAGCGATCGCGTGAGCCTGCTGGAGCAGCCTGTACGACTGCTGCACTTTGTTCTGGGCCATGCGCACGCCCGCGAGCGCGTTGAGGCTGAACGCGTGCTGCATCGACGTCTCACCATCACGCTGCGCCATGATCGCGCGGGCCGCAATGGCCGCGCGCTCGGCCGCCTCGATCTCACGGGTCTTGAGCTGCAGCGTCGCGAGCTCCATGTACACTTCACCGATGCCCTGGGTCGCGCCGTTCACCTGGTCGCCCTGGTCTTCCAAGACCTTCTTGAGCGCCTTGACCGCGCGCGGCAGATTGTCCAGCTTCTTGTAGGCCTCAGCGATCTTCAGGTGGACTTCCACGTACGCCTCGTGCGTGGCGCCCAGTCCGATCTCAATGTGCTTGCGCAGCTGCTTGTACTTGTCGATCGCGGTCTTGTACTCCTTCTTGGCGAGGTATGCGTCCGCAAGGCTGCGCAGCGACAGCCCGAGCGACGGGTGGCTCTCGCCGAACACGCGCTTGATCATCTCGATCGCGTCCTCGAGCACGTCGATGGCCTCGTCGTTGTGCTTGGAGCGGATGAGCACGCCGCCATAGTCCGTGAGCAGCTGCGCGTAGAGCGCGGCGTCCATGGACTGATCGGTCTGGTCCTTGACAGTCGCGCGGCCGGCGCCGAAGACGCGGTCGTGCATCAGCGTGAGCGCCTCGCGGAGCTTCTCGATCGCCTCATTGTAGGCCTTCTTGTCGTTCTCGCGCATCGCCGCGTTGCGCAGCCCGCGCACTTCCTGGATCACCGGGTCATTGTCGCGCTCGCTCTTGGGCGGCGCCGACGAGGAAGAGGACTCGCCCTGTGGCTCCGCCTTAGCGGCCTTGGTCTTCTTGTTTTCGCTGGGCGCAGCGTCCGCCGCGAGCGGTGCCGAGAGCAGCAGCGCGAGCGCCAGCACGAGCGCGAGCAGCAGCAGCGAGTGGCGCGTCATCGTTTTGGATCTGCCACGTTTGGATAAGGGGGAGTGGCGTAACCCATTTTCGGTGGAGTGTAACCATACTTAGTGTCAGTGCGAACTTAGCGAAAGGCAACAAAGCGCTTCCAGCCGAGATGGCAGCCAGAGATCACCAAACAATGGGCAAATTCAGGAGACGCGATGACACCAACGCCAACGCAGAGGCCACGCGGCCCGGGAAGGAACTCGAGGAGGAAGAGGAGAGCATGCTGACGGGTGAAGCGGCCGTGCGCGCGTCTTTCGTGGAGCTACAGGCGCTGTCCAAGCAGTGGATGGAGAAGGAACGCGCGGGCATTGCGCTCATCGAGAGCTTCCAGACGGCACTGCTGGCAACGCGCGCAGCGAGCGGCGCCACAACGGTAGCTTCAGCCGAGTCGAAGAAGAACAGGACGAGTGCTAGTACTATGGATGCGTTTATGGAAGGAGCGGACGAGAGCAGCGCCGCGCAGATGGACCCGTGGCTCGCGGAGGATCTGTTCGCGCAGATTCAGGAGCTCCCAGGCGCGTTCACGGAGCTGCTCGAATGCATGTACGCGATCCAAAGCGAGATTGAAACTGAGTGTGCGTTTGCTGTTTGTCAGCCAACTGCTGATGCTGGCTGGACTGAATAAGGACTGATGATCACCAACGATTTGTAGCAGTGGAACATGACAATTGCGAAACCAGTTCACGACCCGATCAGGCGCTCGTGCTCACCATGGCCGACTACGCCCAGTTTGCCGCGCACGAGGTCGCAACATTCGAGGCCGAGTACCAGCATGTCGTACGTTCGCTTGCCACGGATGGATGCCTTGAAGACCGGACGGGCTAACGGATTCTCTTCCCCATCCTAAACAAAAGGAAGCTCTCCTGGCGATGATCTCGTTCGCGATCACGACCGACCAACTGCGCACGCTCGTCATCTCGTGGAGCACGTCGCCATTTCTGGATCCCGAGCGCAGCCGCGAGTTCCGACAGGTAAGAACGGTGTGTTGTGTCCCTACTGGACTTGGGACAGTGTTCTCCCATTATGTGGCTTTTTTAAACAGCGCCACGAGCAGTCCCAGAAGATGCGAGCATGAAGGACAACGTCGTCGAGGAACAGCGAGATGTACTGATTGATGGGCGCTCAGTTGCCATCGACAAACTGCGCGCAGAGGTCGTCGACGTCCTCCAGCGACAGTCCCGAGAGGAAGTCGAGCTGTGCCTGCATGGATAGACAGACAGACATACACGCAGCGAATGTGAGCCACGGCTTAATACGACCGAACTCGCGTCACATTTCGTTCGTACCTTTTCGAATTCGCGTTGGATCTGCGAGGCCTCGGTCGACGAGAAGTAGCCTTCGAGGAACTTGGCCAGGGCCGAGGGCAGCGAATCGGTGTCGCAGATCGTCGCGTCTAAACACGCAGCAATCACGCACTTAGATGTCTGCGTCTTGTGTGCCAGTATGTCCATTCTACAAAAGCACGTACGCTGTGGTCCGCTCGCGCCGGCGATGGCGCGCGTCTTGCCCGCCGTGGCCGCGGCCTCGCCATACTACAATAACAAGCACTCGGTTAGTCTCTTCCATGGGAGTTTACCTCCAGCGATAGTCGGGCACTAGACGCACAATAGAATTCCACTCGACGCGCGCGTGGGTGCGCTTCCGCACGACGGGGAAGCGTTCGAGCATGCGCTGGAACTCGCGCTCGTCCATGGTGGCTTTGTTTGCTTCGGTGAGCAGGAATGAGGAGGCCACTTGGAGAGTCCCTAGTACTAATACCGTAAATCAACTAATAGTGGCTCCCAATGTTACACTATTTATTCCACTTCTATTGGCTTAAATTGTGTGCAAAATTAACCAATCCAAACCATATTTGCATGTTCGCTGGGGTTCGTTCGAAAAAGCTTGTGGTTTTGGCCTCAGACCTGAGACACCCAGTGCGTGGTGCATTCACGAATCTACATTTCAACCAATCAAGTTGACCAAAATTTAGTATTCACCAATCAAAAGCGCTCTATTGGCTGAATCTGATCCGATTTCCCAGAGTTTACTCGATCCGGTGCGGATTTCGCATTCCATCAAGCCACTCGTCGCCAGCAGCGACAGCTCGCTCGCCCTCCGCCGCCACCTTTGCGTCGCTTGTCCATTCCTGTACTTTCCAGATTCGTGCAAGATGAACCCGTCCGCCGCCGACAACCTGCTCTTCGCCGTGCCCAAGAAGGGCCGCCTCCACGACAAGATCCTCAAGGTGCTCGAGGGCGCCGGCCTGGACTACTACCGCCCGAGCCGCGTCGACATCGCGGTCGTCAACAGCCTCCCGATCACGCTCGTGTTCCTGCCGGCCTCGGACATTGCGACCTACGTCGGCGAAGGCAACGTTGACGTCGGCATCACGGGCCAGGACATCATCGCCGAGTCCAAGACCGCGGTCGTCGAGCTCCTGCAGCTTGGTTTTGGCAAGTGCCAGCTCGGCGTGCAGGCGCCCATCAAGGACGGCATCACGTCGCCCGAGCAGCTCGCCGGCAAGCGCATCGTCACGTCGTTCCCTGAGATCGCCGAGCAGTACTTTAAGCAATTTGAGAAGGACGGTGTGCCCAAGACCAAGATCAAGTACGTCTCCGGCTCGGTCGAGGCCGCCTGCGGGCTGGGCTTGGCCGATGGCATCGTGGATCTGGTCGAGACCGGCACGACCATGCGCGCGGCCGGGCTCGAGATCGTCTCGTCCATCATGGACACGCAGGCCGTGCTCATCGCGAACCCCAACACCAAGAAGCAGAAGCTCGTCCAGAAGATCCACCAGCGTTTCCTCGGCTACATCACGGCCACCAAATACAAGATGGTCTCGTACAACATCAGCAAGAACCTGATCGAGCAGGCCAAGCAGATCACGCCCGGTCGCCGCTCGCCCACGATGAACACGCTCACGAACGGCGACTACGCCGTCTCGGCCATGGTGCTCAAGAAGGACGTATCGGAGATCATGGACCAGCTCCATGAGATCGGTGCGACCGACATCCTGCTCATCGACATTGAAAACTGCCGCGTGTAAGACAAACCATCATACTAGTAGGCAGATTACATAGGAGTGAGACAGATAGACAGAGAGACAGACGCTAGAGGTGCACGCTCAGGACACGTGACGCCGACACTGGGGCTGCCGCCATGGACGAGGTCAATGTGGAAGGTGGGGGCGGTGGTCGCGTGATGCCGCGTGGCTCCCCCGCGCTGGTCGTGGTCGCTCCGGGAATCGTTGGCGTCGCACTCGTCGCATTTGTTGGCATAATCGAGGTACCCGTTTCATAGCGTCGCTGTTGCGGTGTGCCCACTCGATCGCTTCTGTCACGTCTCGTGTCCAAGCCGAGGCAGTGGATCGCCATGCGCTCTTTGTGGAGCGCCGCGTCCGTGTGGCGGGGCTGCTTGCACCAGTTTTCTTCGACGAGCTGGCGGAATGAAGGTGAGAATCCCGATGGATCCTGCGGCGCCGGCGCGGAAAGTGGTTGCGGTGCCTTGGTGGTGTCCCAAGGGGATGTCGCTGTGCAGTGCTGATGCTCTGGCTGGTTTTGCTGCCGCGGCGGAGGAAGTGTCGTGGACTGCATCACCGAAGGCGACGGCGACCAACAGAAGGCGCGGGCAGAAGAGTTGTGGTTGTGGTTGTTGTTGCTGCTGAGCACGACATGGGCGCGCACGCCACCAACAGACGCCGTGGCGTCTGCTGAAGAAGACGTCGGTAGACTGGACATCGCAGACGAATGGCGGTGGTGGTGTGTCGTGGGCTCTGCGCGTTGGCGCTGCTGTACGTGCAAGTGCTGCAGTTGCTGCCGCCGCTCGTCGTTCATCTTGCGGCGCGAGCTCTCCATCTGCTTGAGCTGCGCGTGCAGCCGCACTTCGCGCTCGTCCAATTTGTGTCGCTCGCTCGCGACGCCCTGCTCACGCATTGCCCACTGGCGCTGGAGCTCTTCCATGTCGGCGCGCTGCTCCTTCATCGCGCGTTCCTTGTCAACGAGCTGCTTGGTGAGCAGCTCAAACTTCTGCGCCATCTCGGCCACATGGAGCGCGCCGACGGCCACTCGATCCTTCTCCGTTTCAAGCTTGAGCTGCTGCTGTTGTAGGGCACGGAAAGCGTCTTCATGGGACGCGATCACATCCTCGAGGTCGTCGCGCTCGCGTTGCAGCGCACGCCATTCACGCTCCATTGCCGATCGCTGTGCTTCCAGCTCCGCAGTCTCTCGTTGGCGCTGCTCGAGCCACGCTTCGCGGTGCGACGCAAAGACTGCTCGCTCATTGTAGAGCTTTTGCTCCTCGTTGGCGAGCTGCTGGCGCCGCACCGCGAGCCTGGCCTCGGCGGCGCGCGTGTCCTGAAGTGACGCCCCCAAGTGGTGCGCCAGCAGCTGCGCGTTCGCGTCCGATTTTTCGTTCAGTACGCTCGTTTGCGCCTGGAAGTGCTGAGCCAGCACGTTCAGCCGCATCTGCTCTTGGCGCAACCGCTCTTTCTCTTCCAAGTGCTCCTGCCGGAACGCGCGCAGCGTCATCTCGAGACTCGACATCAGCGACGTGAGTCGGTGGCACTCATCCTGAGTCTGCTGCGCGTACCCGCGCGACGTGGTCTCGAGCGAGCTGATCATGCGCAAGCGCGTCGCGGCCTCCAGTTCACGCTTCGCAGCGGCATCGTCACTGCCTTGCTCCTGCAGCACCGTGAGCTGCGCAAGCGAATTCTGAAGCTGGTGGTACAGTCGATCCATCTGCGCACGCTCCTTTTCGGTCCGCAACTGAGCTGCCTGCTCGGTCTCACGCTTGAAGTCCGCAAAGGCGAGCTGCGTTTGCTGGTGCGCGAGCTTCTCCTGTGCAAGCTGTGCCACCAGTGCGCGCTGCTGGTCTTCAGCAAGCGAAACCTGACGCAGCAGCGCTGCCTTTTCGCGGTCGAACAGTTCGCACTGCGTTTTCTGGAGCGTATGCTGCGTTTGCAGCGACTGCATCTCACTCATGAGTGTGGCGTATGCGGCGAGTGCCTCCGAGAGTTGATCGCGTAGCAATTGCAGCTGGAGTTTGTGGCCCTCACAGACTGTGGCCTGGGCAGTGGCGCTTGCTTGCTCTTGTCGAAGCCGCGATTCGAGTTGCTGGACCTCGTATGTGGCTCGTGCGAGCACTTCAGCTTGGTGCACCTCCAGCTCCACAACAGCAGCCGCATGAAGCTTCTTGAGCTCTTCTTCGGCGTGTACGTCGCGTAGAAGGACGGTCTTGGTGACGGTCGTCGCAGCAGGTATTGTTGGCGATGATGACAGCGTGTCTTGTTTTTCTGGTGACCGACTCACGCGACGGCGCACGGTCACATCCGTGAGAGGCGGTGGTTCCAGTAGCTCATTGGCGACGGCATCCTGGTCAAACGGGAGCGAGTACGAAGAACGTCGCGACCGTGGCGAGACCGGACCGCTCGCGTTCCCGTTGACAACATCAGGGCACCGCTGCACCGGTGACGGCGGCGCCAATGAGAGAATCTCCTCGAGTAGGTGGTCCTTGGTCTGCTCAAACTCAACTTCACGCACTTTGGACGGTGTCCCAAGCGTCAGCGTCTTGGTTTTACCAGGTGATGGTAACGGCGATTCCTGTCTCGCTGGAGGCAGCTGCGGCTTGAGGGGCGACGGCTGGGACAGCTTCGGTGGACTCGGTTCCTCGATCATGGGGTTTTTCACTGGTGATGCCCTTGGAGGTGGAGATGTCTCTGCAGACGGTGCATTCTTTCCATTGACAACAGGCGCGAACGTCGAGGACTCGTTCGACGGCTTCTCTTGGGCGACAGAAGCTGTATTGTCAGTAACGTCGGTAAACCGAGTTGACGATCGACGCTGTCGCGGTGGAGAGTCTGGAAGCAAATCCTTCAGCAAACTATCCCTCGCGCTGTCGACGTCCGCGAGGCTCGCAACCGGCGGCTTGACGAGTGCATCCGATTTCTTCGCGTCTGCGGATTTTACCGGCGCGGGTGGCGACGGCGACGATGCCTTCGGTTCGGGGGTCGGCTTGCTCACCTGCCGTGGTGGAGACGCGCTCTCAATCGGCTCGGGGTCTCTTTGACGGGACTGCTTCTTCGCTTCGACTGGAAACAGTTCAGCGAGCAGATCGTCCTGCTGTGCGCTTTCGTCCTTGACGGGCGATGGTGCTTTTCTTGACGCTACACGGGGCGCTTCCGTTGGGAACAACTCCGCCAATAGGTCGTCTTTGGCGTTCGCGGCTGACATTGCGGGCTT
The DNA here is from genome assembly GCA_023337735.1 of Pythium biforme. NCBI lineage: Eukaryota > Oomycota > Peronosporomycetes > Pythiales > Pythiaceae > Pythium > Pythium biforme. The sequence goes on along the minus strand of JAADXJ010000084.1, from coordinate 9,009 downwards.
CGATACTAGCGAGCGTGGGGCGGGCTTGATGCTGCCACCATCTTCCGTCACCTCCGTCGTTTTCGATTTGTCATCACTGCCAAAGAGTGATGCGAACGTCGACTTGCCTGCTGGCGCATTCGTTGTTGCTGGCAGCGACTCATTTTCCGACGAATCCACCTTGGGAGGCTTCGATGCTCCCCGAGACGAAGACGAAGACGAAGAGAAGAGATCATCGAGGCCGCCTGCACGGCGACCAGCAGTGCTTTCGCTCTTGTCGAACGGATCTGCAAAGAGCGACTTGCCTCCCCTATCGTCTCCTCCTCCACCACCAATTCCCGCACCACGTCGTCCGCCACCGCCCCGTCCGCCGCGTCGGTCACTTGACGAGGTCGACGACAACAATGACAAAAAGTTATCATCTCCACCGCCGACTTTACCACTCGTTGCCGTTGACTCGTCGCTGAAAAATGAAGCATCGAGTCCCCCTCTGCCTCCGCCGGCACTACTATCAGTATCTGGCTGTGGCTGTGTTGCTTCTGTCTTTACTGGAGCAGGTTCGCTCCGCGACATGGTCGGCGCGTAGGTATCACGCTTCACAGGAGAATCACCAAACTCTGACAGATCGCCTTCTTCGTTTGTCACGCTGCTCACGGTCGTGTTTCGGTCCGCGAAGTCATCCTCGAGGCCGAGCATCCGTGCAAACTCGTCATCGAGTTTTGCATTCTTTTTCTTCGCGGGGACGAGCAGCTCATCGAGATCGAACGCTTTGTTGGATTTCTTGGTTCTTAACCACGAATCATCGTCGTCTTTGTCCCAATCGTCTTTGTGATCACCGTCCTCATTCAGGAAATCTAGCGCGCCATCGTTGCTCTTTTTCTTTTCCTTGTCCTTCTGCACAGCAAAACGTCCTCTGTCAGTTTATATTCCCATCAATGGCACTCCTACTCCACGTCTCTTGCTCACCTTCTTCTTGCTGCTGCTTCCACCGCTACTTGTGCTCGATTTCTTCTTCTTTGGAGATGATGTTGGCGACTTGCTCTTGCTCTTACTCTTGTTCTTTGACCCCCCGCCGGCATCATCCAGTAGAAGATCGTCGACGTCGAAGTCAGAAAAATCGAGATCGTCGTTCTTGCGGCGTGCGCTGGCACCATTGTTACCTCCAAGCGAGATGAGGCCACCCGTGAGATCGTTCTTCTTGGCGCCGACTTTATCTTTCGAGCCACCTGCACCAGCGATCGGTGCGAATCCGCCCGTGAGCGACGTCATAGTCGTATCTTGTAGTTGTGAGGGCGAATGAACGCAGTCAGACAGCGACTTGGCTGTTGATCCATCGCGAATCTGTTTCAGCGTGTCAATCGCTCGCTATCCTTGGAGGGACTCAAATAGCCCCACATCGCACACGCAACGAAATGAGACGCGTCAATCTACTCGGATGGGACGATGTCAGCACGTCAAAGTTGGTGAAGCCTATCCCAGCGACGATACGGTTGACAACAAGACTGCGATATCAAAGACGCAGTCTCGTTGTACATCCATTTTGGAACCCAGGTTGCGAGCGCGCTGTACAGGGACTTGGCGGGTCCCAGGTCTTGAGGTATTTTTGGGCTCGTGGACCTCGCCATCTCACTTCGACTCAGTATTAGTGGCTTCCACCACCTCTTCTCGCTTCTCTCGGTCTCGCCTCCTCGCGTCGTGTCGTGGCCGCCGCCAACTCGCAGCCGAGATGAAGCCTTCTATGCAGGAGACGGCAACGCGACGACCCATTGAGAACGCCGAGAACCGCAAGTTTCGTGTGGGCGTTCGCGCGGAGCGAGAACTCGACGGGCTTTGGTTCCCGGCGACGATCGTGGGGTGTGATGATGACGGTACCTTCGAGATCGAGTACGACGAAGACCAGAACCGAGAGACCGACATCACCGAAGACGAACTGCGGCTGGAAGACGAGCACCGAGGAGACGATCAACTGAGACCGCAGACGGCGGGGGCGAGACCGCTCACGGCGGGCGGGAACAAAGATATGCTTCTGCGCGATTCCCTTTTGTTGCAGCCATCCGACTACGATCCGAACAAGGCGCCGACTGTCGTGCTCCACCACCGAGGCGAAAGCCACGCGGGTACGTCGTAAAGAGACTGGGTGGGCGATCAAATCGCATCTCTGACATGTTGCTGCTCTGTGTTTGGGCACGATACGTCACCAGCTGCGTCGGCGTACATCATCAACGGACTCGAGAACAATATCGCTGCTGGCAATGGTCTGCGTGGCATTCGTTGGCTGCGGGTCAATACGTTGTGATCCGCCTTCAAATAAACACGTCGCTCTGTCTGTGTTTTCGTCGTCTTGTCTTCAACTCTCACCCAGCGCGCGCGTTTGAGCCCGAGGCGTCGTTGTCCTGTTGGCCTCGCAACCACTGTTCGTAGCCTTCGAACGCTTCGTCCAGCAGTGACTCCTGCGTACAATGTTGGCCAAAAGGAGAATCCACTGTCAGTGTTCTTGTGCCATGAGAATATCAATTGTTCCCGTGAGTACGCACCCGATGGGATAGTTCCGCAGCCGTGGACTCGAGGAACTGCATTTCGCGTTGGAGCCGCGCCTGAAGTGACTGGATGGCGAGCTTGCGCTGCTGGTACTCGACTCGCGCAGCAAGCATCATGCGCTGGAACTCGGCGGCCTTGCTGTCGCGAGCGAGTTGCTCCTCGGCTGCGCGTTGACGCTGTTCGCGCCGCCTGGCGTAGTGGGCTCGCCACTGCTTGGCGGCATCGTCAGTGTCCACGAGTACATCTCGTCGAGGCGACGGATGTTGTCGCTGTTCTGAGGCAGACACGGAACCGTCGACACTTGCGTCTAATGCTGTGAGCCCCGGGTCTTGCAGCGTCGACGTAAATGCCGCGTCGAACGCGCGCTCAATCATCGCTCGCGTGGGGTTCTCTGACAAAGTCACCTCATGCTTCTTTGTTTGACCGACGCGTTCAGGGTTTTGCTGACGGCCTTTGCTTCCTTCACTACAAATGGGAGCGTCACGGCGACTTGTAACCGGCAGTGGCGTCGTCCCTGACACCGCCGCTGCTGCTGCACTGCGGCGGCTCTGACATTTCGGACTCGTGCATCGCGAGTGGCTCCTCTTCCCCGCTTCCGCCGACTCGTTTTCGTCGCCGTGCGCATGGTTCGTGCCCTTCTCCGCATCACCAGCGTTCCTTCGTGACCTGCCTGCCGGGAGCCGCGTCGATGTGTCCCACGGGCGTCGCGTTGTCGCCGTCGCTGATGCTGGTCCCTGTGTCCTGTTCACCATGGGATGGAGAAGTGTTCACCGCGACGGTCGCAGCGTTCCGTGTCGCTTTTGTCTGTATTACGCGTTCTTTTCCGAGAGAGAGAGAGAGAGCAAAGATTCGATAAACAGGAGTGTGCCTGCTCGCTGGGCGACGCGCCGGTTCAGGCGCGCGACCCAACCAACCGACCAACCGACGGACGGCTCACGCGCGCTGCCACACCGTGAGCCAGCCGCTGGTAAACGCGTTCAACTGCTGCGTGGACGTCTTCATGGCCTCGATCTTGGCGCTGAGCTCCTCGAGCGACGCCGTGAGCACGCCCACGGCCTCAACGCACTGCTCGTACGCGGCCACGCGCCGCGTCAGCCCAGCTCGGTACTCCTCGCGCGCGCGCGCGGCCTCGCCCGTCTCGGCGTCGGCGTCAGCAGCGCCGGGCGCCACGACCATCACCACGTCGACGGCGTCATCTTGCTGTTCGAGGTGTTGTTGTCGGTCGCTGTCTCGTGTGAACGTCGAGCGCGAGAACGACGACCGCGATGACCGCGAGAACTCCATACTGGTTGCTTGACAGAGAAACAAGGAAAATGGAGGCGGGAAGTTGAAAGGAAAGGAAACCCCTGTTGTGCGGTACAACATATCATACAGCAGAGGGTTCTGGAAATGGATACAATTGCCGCCGAGAAGGCGCTGTGGTGTGTACCGCGGCCAAGTCGCCCCGATCAGGCGTGCGAGTGTCCGCTCGTGAGGCTCTTGATCACCGAGTTGCGCTCGATCTCCGCCTGGAGGCTCATGCAGCGCCAGATCGTGAAGGCCTACGACACAGACAAGGACATAGAACAAGCGAGTGAGCACAGGCGCCCTTGGCCATGTCCGACAGAATCGTATGTACGCACCGTGAGCGTGATTTCGATCGCTTGCAGCGCGAGCAGAAAGCCGAAGAACACCCAGCCGGGCACGTCGATGTGGACCGAGTCGAAGCCCAAGATCTCGTTCAGCAGGTGACCCTGGAGCATGTAGTAGAGCACGACCGCGAGCGCGACGACGTGGCTGACCATGCTCACGATGGTGGCATTGTAGAACTGTGTGTGGCGATGCACCACATATTAATACGTTAGACCTGCCCCTCAACAAAGACTCCAAAAGGCCGCGAACGTACGTAGCCGACATGCGCGAGGTTGAGCTGCTGCGCGTTGGCGTCGCGCAGCGTGTAGTAACCAAAGCTGGCGACAAACAAGCCGATGATCGAGTCCCACCAGACGCGGTACCACGTGAGCGAGAAGCTCAGCAGGTAGACCACGATGAGGATGAGTGAGAGTTGCTTGCACGGCGGCGCGAACTCGAGCGTGCGCGAGGTCGTCGTGACCGGCTGCATGGTGGATGGAATACGCTGACGGCGGCTGTGTGCTGTGCTGGGCGCTGGGGCGGAGGAAGAACGACGTGAACTGCAAGATACGCGTGTACTGGGTCACACAGTGTGTGCTCTTGTCGGGGGGAAATAGAGGGATCCGAGAGGGCGCGTCGGGCCGGCCAAGTGCGGCTCGCCGCTTGTTTTGTCGCGGCCAGACGCGACGTTTCCGCGGAAAGATCAGCGCCTTTGATTCCACCAATCACTCCTTGTGTATGTTACCTTTTCAGCCAATCGAAACAACTCGCGTCGCTTCATGATGGCTCCACTGGTTGATGGCGTCACGACGAGTGGGGGAATGCCGACGATGCGAGCTCCACGCGGGCTGAGCCGCAGCGCACGAGGCGTTGTTCTCAGCTGCTGCTACTGCTGGGGAATTGCGCATGCCGTCAAGCCCGTGGGCACGCAGCTCGTGTTCGGACTCGGTCCCGGGCTGGTGGCCGTGATCGTGCTAGCCATGGTCTGCATTCTCATCTGCGCCGTCGGCTACTCGGCGCAGAACAAAGCGTACGGCTCCCGTGTACCCAGCACTTGCCATACTCTCTCTGACAAATTCCCCGTGGGCAGCCGCTTTGTCATCCCCGTGGTCGTGATCGTCGGCGGCACTACACTCTTCTTTGCCTCGGTCAACATTGACAGCCACATTGACACGACCCAAAAGACGACGGTGTGGGAAGTCCGTTATCTCCAAAGGCGCTGTTGAGCCCGCGTTGACGTGTGTGTTACGCCCCGTAGAAATACAATCGCGTCGCTATCACGCGCTCTGCGATCGCCACCATCATGATCGCGTTCACGGTCATCTCAGGCTTCGCCATGCTGATCATGCACGTCGTCACGCCCCGCCAGGTCAGTCTTCCGATTGATGGTACTACTGTTGATACCATCAGCCTTAAGCTCTCGCATTGCGTAGGGCCACTTGATTGAAGACGGCGCCGGACGAAGAAGCAGCCAAGCACGAGTGTTCTGACACTGTGTGCTAACAGAGAGAAACAAACCGTTCACTTCTATTCTGGCATAGATCCAAAGCCGGCCTGCTCCTTGCTCTGGTAATTGATTTGACTGTTCCTAGTCGGAGCCCGCCGCGTGCGCCTTCTTGGCCTGGATCTCCGGCGACAGGTAACCACGTTTCTCGAAGTCCGTGTAGTACGTCATCTTCTTCGGGTTCGGGCGCGCGAGCTGCGGCAGCGTCTCGAACTTGTGCGGCTTGAGCACCGCGCGCAGACCCAGTCTGTTGTGGTACACCGTAGTGATGCTGCCGCCGGCAGCCTCGATGGCCGCAATCGCGGTCTGCGACGCCTGTGAGACCTCGATGTCGAGGCGCGACGTGAGGTGCTCCGTGCCCTGTTATCCACGACAACAACTTAGCCCAATGAAAAGGGACGTCAACAGAACTCCACAAAACAAAACGTACGCGTCCGAGCAGCTTGATACCATGCTTGACGCGCGAGCACGTGATGAGGCCCGAGTCGACGAGGTCCTTGATCGTGATCGTCTTGTTGGCGTCGAGGCGGCCCATATCGACGAACAGCTGCACCTGGTCGAGGTTCACGGTCTCCATCGGGGTTGCGTGCTTGTTGTTGAAACCGCGCTTGGGCACACGTTGGTAGAGCGGCGTCTGACCGCCCTCAAAACCGGGGCCACGGCCGGCACCGCCGCCGGCGCGTGCCTTCTGGCCCTTGTGGCCGCGGCCACAGGTTTTGCCCTTGCCGGAGCCGATACCACGGCCGAGACGCTTGGCGCGCTTGTGGGCGCCGTCGTTGTCGCGCAGCGTGTTGAGGCGCGTGCCGTCCGTCGGAATAAGCGAGAGTGAGCTCGCGAACGCGACCTGGATTGACGGGCGCGCGACCGCCGCGCGCGAGGCCACGGCCATGGCGGGCAGCGCCCGCGTGAGCGCCTTCATGGAGAACATTTTTCAACGCTTGGAGGGATTTACGGCTGCGGTCGTTGGGGTGATCTGCCCACACTCGATGGAATGGAGTGAGTGGCCACAAGTTGGAAGCGCCCTATGACAGCTGGTTCCATAGTACTCTCCGCAGCAGTACATGTGGAATCGATAGCAATTGCCGAGTGATTTCTAATTGGGAATTTATTCTGTAATTTACGCACAAAACTGATGTGGGCCACACACTCGGTCTATGGCATCTCGACGTCGATGGCGATGTCTGCATTGTCTTCGCCGTCCAGATGCGCCACCAACGCTGCCACGTCGACGTCTTCTTCGTCCACTTCGTCATGCTCCTTCTCTTCAATCTCTTCACTGTCGTCGTCTTCGCCGTGTTCAGCGTCGACATCCGCGCCATCCATCGCGTCGTTTGCCTCATCGTCGACCGGTGCAACAGGGGCGTCGACGATCTCAATTAGGTCGTTCGCGACCGCATACTGTGAGAGCTCCGAGCGCAGCACCACTGTGACAACGGGGAACTCGACCACAGCTTTGCGCTTCAGATTGCTCTCAAGGCTCAGGTTGCCATCGAGGCGGTAGTACTGCGGCAGCGACGACGCCGTAAACTCTTTCCGAAGCAGCAGCACGAGATCGTCCCGCCACGTCGGCGTCGCGTACGCCTTGAGCTTGCTACGGAGACCCGTGTTTTCCTAGAAATCACACGATTTTGAGTTGAGTGAAAGCAGTGCATGACGATGGACCAGATGTCCTTCACGTACGGGACGTCGCTCGAGGTACTTGTCGAGCAGCTCAAACGGCGTGAGCGCATCATCGGCGCGTTCTTCAAACAGCGACAATGCGACCTCCGCACTCGGAAAGCTCCACTCGACGCGCCAGTACAGCTTGCCCTCCTTCGTGTTCATGTAGGACGTGTTCCGCACGCGCTTGCTCATACCCGGCGCAATTAGCGTCAGCGCGACACCACGCTTCGCGGCGTGCTGGACCAGCAGCTGGAAAGCGACGGGGAACCGCGTGAGCCAGTCGGTGGGCACGTGCGGATTCACTGTCTCACCGTGCGCGAGCGTTTTCGCCGCGCCACCGACGCGACGTTTCTTTTGCTGCGGCTTCTGGGCTCCGTATCGCTTCACGTTCACGCCGAGCTGACTGCGAGACCGGGCCGCGCTATTGGTCGATCGACTGATCTCTTCCAAGAAGAAAAAGTCTACACATTTGCATCGAACAAGTCAGCCGGTGGTGAGCTTCACATACTCGGCCAATAGACCACTATACGCACCGCTGGAGAGATCCGAGTCCGTGAACTGCTTCGTCGGGATGTACTTGGTGCGGTCGCGCTTGCCATCGCAGTCGAACTGCTTCTTGTGGGCCACGCAGCACGCGAGCGAACACGTGATGCGGTCACAGCGTGGGCAGCGGTACTTGACTTCGGGCACCTCGCACATCAAGCACACGACGGTGGGTCTGTCCGAGTCGCCCTCGAGCGGCCGCTTCTTGAGCTCTTCCGCCGCTGGCGAGGAGGCCACCTCCAGCTCAAACACCACGCTCTTCGTCTGCTGTGTCATAGAGGCCCCGTCTCCGCTCGTCACTGTAGTTGCCACAGTCGTCTCCACCGCCGTCGCCATTGTTTCGCCCGTCATTGGTTTTCGAATGCGTCTGCTCGCTGGAAATGATCGCGCTTGGTGTGCTTCCAGTTCTTCACTTTGATTGGCTCCACCTTGTCGGCGTCCTTTTGGGGCTAAACTAGGTCGATCCTAGATTAGCGTTTTCGCGAGGCTAAAACTAGGAGCTCCCATTCTTGCCCACTGATTCCGAACGGGTTGAAAGGCAACACCGCTTTGAGAGGAAAGCAACGAACCAGCGCAACATGGTGGAGATCGAGTACGACGAGGACAAGCTATGGGACCCAGTGGAGCGCCAGAAGTACATGGATGCGCTTCCCGACATGACGCTCTTTGATGACCACCTGGTCGAGGGCGACGTCATGGTGGACGCGATCCAGGCGCTGATCGAAGAGGGCGAGACCTCCGAGAGCCTCGCGGCCCACTGGAAGAAGAAGGGCAATGACCTCTTCCAGAAGGCCAAGACCAACGCCTCGTACTACAACAACGCGCTTCAGTACTACAGCGACGCGCTCGCATACGCCGAAAAGGCGCTCGCGTTGCCCGAGGACGAGAAGGACGCGTCGTATAGCATGCCCGAGATGGCATCGCAGATCCTGAGCAACCGCGCGGCTGTTCAGCTCGAGCTCAAGAACTACAGCAGCTGCCGCTCGGACGCGATCAAGGCGCTCACGTACGATGCCTCCAATGTCAAGGCCATGTTCCGCGCGGCCAAGGCATCGCTCATGGTGCGCTACCCGGAGGACGCCGTCAAGTACTGCGACGCCGGGCTCGCGCTTGAGGCCGACAACAAGTCACTGCTCAAGATCCGAAAGGACGCACTCGTGCTGCGCGAAAAG